>JAUZST010048500.1:0-25251 GCA_034779995.1 Parotocinclus haroldoi | reverse complement strand
CCAGCACAGTGTAGTGGTTTAACCCCAGGGTGAATCGGCCTGGGTTTTTTCTGTGTGGAGTTTTCATGTCCTCCCTGTGTCTGCGTGAGTTTACTCCGGGTACTCCGGTTTCCTCCTACAATCCAAAGGCATGCGTGTTAGATTAACTGATTACTCTAAATTGCCATTGATTTGTGTGTGTGTATATGACTAGTCTTGAGATGAACTTGTGTATGGATATAAGATGGCCACAGATGCTGATAGCGATGTTAAAAATGCCAAATAAATATATATATATATATATATTATATATCGTGTGCGTGTGTATATATATATATTATATATCGTGTGCGTGTGTATATATATATATTATATATCATGTGCGTGTGTGAAAAATTAGGGGCTCACAAAAATTAGGGGCTACTCAAATGAAATATCCCATAATGAAATAGTCCCTAATTTTGTGAGATATAATGACAAAGAAAATACGCCCTTATTTTTATGCGCAGTGTATATAATGTATAAAGCGTACATTTCAGAATTCTCTATAGACAGTGGCAGTTGAATGGCAGTTGAGCCTAAATATATTGAATAGTCATCAACTATATGTCCTGCTGTCTTTAAAAAAGTCAGTTGGAAATTGGTGAACCAGGACTTATTGTCTAAGATCAGAAGCTGACCTCACAATCATGTTACAAAATCTAGTGGGACGCTCTTTTAAAAGTGCGAAGGCTGTTGTAGCAGCAAAGGTGGGGGCCACATTAACACATGCTTTGTATGGAATGTTCTCAATGTGTCCACAACATTTAGTCTATATAGCGTATTTCAAAAATCTTTATTAAAACCATTATTTTGTTTTCATTCCTCATAAATTACCAAATAATCCTAGCTTTCCCAGTCTCATTTTCAAGATACAAACAGAAAACGGAGGAAAATATGTACACACAAATAAAATTTTATGAAAATGTTTTGAACAAAATGGCTTCCATGGGCAAAATCCAGTCTTTATTGTGACCTTCATTTTTTGAACTTTACGAGAGACTGTCCTGACGTTTTCTGAAGTAATCTTCCGGGTTTAATATATTCCTCTTTCAGCACTTTTTAGGCTGAATTTAGGCTGCAATTGATACTTTTTCTTAATACGGCAATAGATTTTTTTCCGTGTCCAATTGATCCCATACTGTCTTATATATCTGGACATTGTGGATTTGTTTCTGGTTTTCAATACTGCATACAAATTTCCTGTATTTTATAATTGTATTCAAATAAAGGTACTGGGGAATAATTATATATGGTCCTTATGATATTGGTAAATCAACAAATCTAATAGTGGCCTAAGACTTTTGCACAGAACTGTATATGCACTAATGTGGGGGAGGATGTTTTAAGGAGGGGGTTGGCCAATTATATAAATTAAACACATACACACACACACACACACACACACAAAGCAGAAGCCAAACCCAAAGCCTAGACTGCATAATGGAGTCCTTACCAACAAACCCACTTGCTTTATCCTAGCTGATATTACCGATACTGAATACAGAATTAGGAAATACTGCATGAAGGCAGTGATATGCAGTATTTGGCTGCGGCTGTATCCGTAACAGCACCCTCTTTTTCATGCCACTGTATGAGCCCACTGCAAATTTGATGAGTTTCGGTAGTTTTAGTACTACTAGGTACTGCTGTAGGTACTAGGTACTGATGTTTTAAATAAAACATTAGTTCGAAGTTTAGAAATCCATTCATTATCTTCCTCTTACTCCACACGGGGACGCAACTTTGGGTGCAAGGGCAGGAACAACACACACACACACACACACACACACACACACACCCACTAAGGGCCACTTAAGAGACACCAATTAACCTAACATGCATGTCTTTGGGCTGTGGGAGGAAACCAGAGTACCCAGAGTAAACCAACGCAGACCCTAGGAGGATTTAGAGACTCCACGCAGAAAGGGATCATGGGATTTAACCGGTGCTAGCCAGTGAGCCAGCGTGCAATCCCAGCTTTCATGTGGCTTGTACTAAGCAGAATGGTGTGCATCTGTATTGGAATCCATCAGAAAGTGGAATGGAATTGCAGCCATGCACGTAGATATTTTGATTTTAAGACAATTTTGAAGCAGTCTCAATTTTTCCCCGAGCTGTACACGAGGCAAACTTTCAAAAAGAGCACAGGATTCAGGTCCAAATAAACGCTTCCAATATATGAACTGATTAAAAAAGAAGAGAAAAAAAGCTGAATGTCGGTCGTCCTGTGTCGAGGATATTTTAAGCATTGATCATGCTTTACAATAAATAAAAAGTCTGCTCATACAAAGTGGAGGTAATTTCCCTGATGCTCATCACTCTGATGTGGCCTTTCCTCCACTGATCCTCCTAAATTACAGACTGATGTTATATGATGGCTGGGGCTCAAGGCTCCGTGAGATTTAGAACTTTGTCCTGGATGAAGGACAGGGTAGGAAAGGAATTAAAATGCAGAGCAGGATATAGCCGTGTTCTTGTGAGCTGTCCTGCGAGAAGCTTGTTTACTGTACATACAGCGTTACTTCAATATTATTTTCAATTATATTAAAGGGTTTGGCATCAATAAGTCAGTCGATAAGACCTGAACTTAAAACTGATTGAAAATAACAATTTTTGGTTTGAATATTTCAGTGCGCAATGAATAAACAACGGATTACATTCAGTTCAGCCAGCGTATCATTAGAAAGAATAACAGCAGAGTTGATCTGGATCCAAACCTAATCAGTTCGTTCATCTCAGCAGAGAACTGGATTTCAGCTGTATATCTGCCTTGCCATATTTATCCAAGCTAGGCACTGCGACCTATGTAGATGTGCTGTTTGGTAAATTGCCTGTTAATTACATATTATTGTGCCCATATCATTAGTAGCTTTTCATTTCGAGCAACAGGGGAGGGTGACGGACGAGAGACATTTGGGGGCAGTAATGTCAACATTACCTACATAATCACCCTGATACTAGCCACTGATCATAATCACTATGATTTGTGCTCCCACATTTTGCATCCCATCTTATAAAATATGACTGAAGGCGAGTGAGGTTCACAGACGAGCCAAACGGTGCCCGATGGGTGGGGTGGGGTGTTTGAAAGCAGGCTGCCCCTGCCAAGAATGGAAGTGAACAAGCTGTGCTAGGACAGGGTCTTCCGATCATTGCATTAATCAGCTCTATGAGACTGTAGTCATTAATCTGAATGACTGTACAAAAAAAGAATTTACAATTATGTAGCAGGGATTGCACCGACCTGTATTGCATTCCCAGCACAAAGTTTAGCAGACGGTTTTACAATACAGATCAAACAATTCTAGGGACTGCATTTGGGAGGGATTGCCCCCATGGAGTACCCTTGAGAACTACATTCGTTTCAGGGCGCTTTTTTTAAAATTCAGTTTTCAGCTCCAGTAGGAATCTGTGTGATGCTGAAGTGACGTGATTGACGGGAATTTCAGTAAAGTCTAGACTTCCATGTCTGCCCGTTTGTTTGTATTTTTTCACCCATTTTTAGCATGAATATCCAAGTCTACCTGTAGAGTGGTACCTCAGTTGTCGTCGTTCATTCAATCCAGAAGGCTTGTCCAATACCGAAAATGATGAGCACAGAGAAAATGTTTCCCGTAACGAATAATGTACATTTAATAAATATCATCCAGCCTCCAGAAAATCCACACAGTATAAGGATTGTATGCATTGATGGAGCTGGGCTGTACAGGTGCTCCCTGATTTATGATGGGGATACGTTGCAACGAATCCATTGTAACTTAAATGTACCGTGAACTGATGAGTTTCATTTAAACTTGAAAAAATAAAAAAATATAATAAAGCGTTTAAAAATCTCACGTGAGTAAGTAATGGATTAACAGTGCAAAGTAAAAGCACTTATTCTACTTGTGAACTCCGGGCTCTAGCACAGATGGTACGCTAACGCTAGTCTTCTAGATCATTCAGTTTGCATTTTACTTTCCATATTCTCCTATACTTAACCTTTTTAGGACCGAGAACTGAGGTACCTCTGTATATGACCTCTATAAGGCACTTGTGTCTGGACCAATCACCACATGCTTATCTCACTCAGGGTTCCTTTGCAGTGAGAAAAAGAACCGACCCTTGAAAGAACTAGATAAAGTTCCAGCGGTGCGATATCGCCTAATGGTTATGCTCTGGACTATTGACCAGAAAGTTGAAATGACCCAGCAGGTGATTAAGCAAGGCTCTTCCCAGCAAGACGTTTAACCCTCTACTGCTCAGTTGTAGCTCAATAGTAAATCAGTCCAAGGTTAGGATCGAAGCGGCAAGCAGCAGTAAATGCAAATGTCAGGATGCCCATAGATTTGCAAAGGGATGTTCAACAAGCACATGGTTGGATGTTCACCTATTTTTGGCCATGCAGTAAACCCTTTTTTTTTTTATCAAACCCTATTTTTTCTGGCCCGCCCATAAAAAGCACTTGGCTGGAAGTACGAACAGCGTGTGTGAAGTTAATGTGAGTGCAATATGGTGAGAGGGGCACGGTAGTGTGTTTTACAGTTTTGGACCGAGCCCAAAGCTTTAAAACTGTGGCGTGGAAGCCAACACAAGCTCAGCATTACGAACAGTCCCACTGGGTTATCATATCTATCCAAGTAATCTTTTGTGAAAGTAAATGAAATGTAAAATGATGAGGATCCACTGTCAGCAGTCTCACTCACAGACTGGTGTTTATGTAGAATCTCCCAAAAATGAATGCAATCTAAAAACGTTGCAGCCGAGTGCCTGGGATTCTGAAGTGTGCACGCGAAGTCCTTTCAAACACCCATGAAATTGCTCTTCATTTACATATTGAAAATGCAAACCAACTGCTGACTTGATGGCCCTAATTTCAGTCTGCACGCCATAACACAGGCTGTTTGTTTCCTCTTAAGATGCTGTCGGAAACATTTAGGGAGCGTAAGAGATTTGAATCTGGACTGTTGCTTGAGATCTCCACCGCATGCTTCTCGTACGTGGCTCGTCAGGGATTCTTCTGTCTCCCGTGCAGCCTGCAATTCCACATCATTATGAGCAGGTGCTCTGCGCTCACCAGCAGTGTGTCATTGTCAGACGGGGGGAAAAAAAACATACTGTGCTTGTGGGCTCTGGTGTGTAAAAGCAGCTTGTGGGTGTGTTAGCACATGTTTGAGCATCGGATATTTAAAAACAAACCTGTAACAGCAACTGGTGTTTGTGAAAACCTTTTTAAGTGGTATAGAATGGACACTGTATGGACAAAAGTATTGGGACACCTCCACGTTACACCTACAGGAGCTTCGAGGACATTCCGTTCTAAATCTATGGGATAGAATATGGAGTTGGTTGCCCTTTGCAGCTATTGGAGCTTTTACTTTTCTGGCAAGGATTCCTACAACATTTTTACCTTGCCATGTGGGATATGAACCAGGGAGGGGGGCTGTGAACTTAGACGTTTGTGAAGCTGCTGTGAGGAAATTGTCTAATGCGCTCTATGAGTAAATTGGACTTTTACAAATCACAGAAAGTAACACATGGTTTTTTTACAAAAACGCCATTCGGCTACACAAAAGATGTTTTGTACATGTTGTTTGGGGGCTTAGTGCCTTAGGCTCTGTTGTATCCTTGAGCAAGGTCCTCAACCCTTAACCACAATTCGAATGTTTGACTCAAAGCCAGATCTCTAGAGCTGTGAGGCGACCCTGCACCAGTGAACCCACCCAAAAATGGCATCTAAACGCATGGGTATTGGTGTGACGTTTGTCCCTCCTTTCCAAGATTCTGAGAAGGCTTTCCACAAATGAAGTCAGGAACAGATGTTGCACACAGTTGGTATTCCAATTCATCTCAAAAGGGCACATTTACATGAACATTTTGTCATTTAGCAGACCCCTCCCCCCTTATCCAGGGTAACTTGCAACTGATATAAAGTACTCTGCAAAAGTCTTAGGTCACCATCAGACTAGATATGGCATTGATGAAAATACAGGACTCGTATTCAGGAAATCAGAAAAACACTTTCATAGGCTACAGGGTTTTTGATTTGGTGTGGCCTCCCTTTTGAGCAATAAAAGCATCTGCGACCCTCCTACAGTCTTAAGAAGCTTGATCAGTATTTGTCTTTTTGGAGGGGTAGCAACCAAGGAACTACTTTTTTTGGAAGGCGAACAGGGTGAAAAGGTACGCCAAAGCTCACACAGATCACAATGAATGAGTGGAAAGAAGGGCTTATTGAATAATAACGCCATGTATGAACTTTTTGGGTCCAATATGGTATATTTGGTCATTATATCATTGCTAAAAACAATTCTAGGAGTTGATTTTGTTACTGTGCAAGTCCATCTATCTCAATGGACTTGCTCCATATCGACATCGTATGATGGCTGAAATAATAACAATGGGGTGTGTACATACTTTTGCTCCTATTGTGTGTCAGCAGGCGCACGGCTCGTAAACCTGTTCAAAGCTTGTTCGTCGGCGCGCGCCGCGCGGAGGAGCTCACAGCCTGTTTCTGAAAACCACTCCGAGCACGATACGTAAATAGACATGTTTCGTTGTTGACGTAGAAATAAAATAAAAAAAAAAGATCAATCAATTCTTCAATTCTCATTTAAGAGCGAACTCGGGTATAGCGTGTGTGCGCGCTGCTCTTGGCTTGGGGTGCTGGTTTCAGCACCGGGAGCTGTCCGCGCTTTTTTACTGCAAGGTTTGTTCTTTGTATGTAAAGAGAAATGTTTAGACAGAAACACTGACAGTAGGATCAGGGATGGAACAAGAATATTCAGCACACCGACGCTGGTTCTTTGTTTACGCATTTACGTTTTGAGCGCGCCGTCACAGCACACAAAGAACTCTCTCCCAAACGAGGAGCTTTTACTTCATTTATACTACCTCTCCCCTGGCGGAATGTACCACGTTTGGGCACAGAGAGAGCGCGTCCGATCTGGGAAGCAACCCGCCCCATCACGAAACCCAATTAAATCCCACAACACACCGTTTCTTTATGTTACATCGATTTCCATTATTCGTTTCTAATACCAGCGCGCGTTTCTGGAGCATTCTGGAGTCATCCGTGGATGTTGGACCGTTCAGCCCTCCTCCCCATGCACGTTTGGTGTGCTCCTGCGCGTTTAAACCGAGAGGACACCCGTAGCGAGTTCCCGACGCGCTTTAATAAATAAATAAATAAATCATAAAAGAGTCGCCAGAAGCAGGCGAGAGAGGACAGGAGGTGTAAATACGGGGCGGAGAGCGAAGTCTCGCAGCACGGCGCATCCAGAGGAGAGAGGCGCGCGCGAACGCCGGTGGACCGCCGTCTTTTTTTTCCATATTCAGAGTGTAGCCTAGATTTGTACAATCGGGACCAGCGCGTGCCGTCCCGCCACCCACCCGCGCACTTTAGGAGGACTCACCGGGAGCGACCGCCGCTTCTTCTTTTTTTTTTTTCTTTTTCTTTTTGTTCCCTCTTTTCCACCGTGATCAAGCCACCGCCGGCCGGTGACCATGACAACTTTAGCCAACGGACAGGCGGACGGACCGGCGCATGCAGCCACCGGCGCCAACGGGCTCGTGAACGGAATAAGCCACGGTCACGGCGCGCCTGGCTGCGCCACCATTCCCATGAAGGACCACGACGCCATCAAGCTGTTCGTCGGCCAGATCCCGCGCAACCTGGACGAGAAGGACCTGCGGCCGCTCTTCGAGGAGTTCGGCAAGATCTACGAGCTCACCGTGCTGAAGGACCGCTTCACGGGAATGCACAAAGGTAAGAGGGTGCACATGTTAAGGGTACGAGGCGGTCACGGATGTGAATAAGGATCACAACTTTTAATAGATCGAGTATCAATGGATTTGTCCGTTGCTGAAGATGTTTGGATTAGTTTTTTGTTCAGAACTGGACAGTGTGTCGAGGGTGTGGGTGCAGGATATAGAACTATAGAACTATTTTGCAGGGTTATCACTTTAAATAAGTTCAAGTACATGAAGATCTGATCAAACTGCTATTCATATCAGACATGCATTTAGGTTTCACAACAACAAGGATTGTACAGGTGCAGTATTAATGGCACTTAAAAGCAGCAACCCTAGGAGCAAGATCCCCACCTTTCAGGTAAAGATACAAGCTGTAGGGTCAAACAGTGCACACTAGCCTCTATATGAAAGATGTCCCGGTGACCAAAAATTGCATCTCGTTTCGCTTTTAACGGCTTCTCCGGTACACCAGTTGATCTCTCACCTCCCCTGCTTCAGCACCGTGTGACACTGGTGGCTTGTTTGCGCTAGAGTCCTAATTATCACCGGTGCAGGATACCCCTGGTGTGATCAGGGAGATGTATGCGTGAAAGCTTGAGTCAGGCGTGTGCTGTAAAGGCTCCCCACATCCCAGCCCCATGGGTGCCATTATTTTCCAACTTGGTCTAATTGATCTATAGGACAATGCCTGACTTGGGGGTCATATTATTCACACCTAATAGAGCCATCTGGTCCCAAGAGAGAAGGGAATGTGTGACTCGAGGAAGGGGGGATCCTACCCTGTGCTAAACAAAGAGATGGACTGATGGCATTAAATATATAAAGCAGCATAACGGATGCTCATGAGCACAGCCGGTGGAGGAGGAGGAGGGGATGCTGATCTTTTATTAATAGCGCAACTGTAGTAGTGACTCCCAGTCCGGCGGTTAATCATGTTGGCCGTGAACTACAGTTTGTCCAGGCAGGCTGATTCAAGGAATTGCCTCCTTCCTGGGATGTATGACCTCCTCCAATTCAAGGAGAAGCCTGCTTTCATTACTGCCCTATCCTTTTGAGGAGTTTCACCTGTTGGGTTTGCGCTGCTCTTCATTGTGCCCTTTCTCTTTAGCATCTTTAGCATATTTTTTGAATAATACACCTCCACCACCACTCTATGTTTACAAGGATGGGCATGTGAACTACAACGAACTTGCCCTCATCCACAACTGGCCAGGTTTCAAATTTGAGAGGTTGGTGTTAACAATAAGAAACTATTATTTTGACGAAATTAGGCGAAATTTGGCGAATTAGGCAAACAGGTTTGGTCATTCCCTAAAACTAGCGTAGATGCCCTGTATGTGGTGCTTCTTTGTTGATTCACCGACTCATTCAGCTGTTTGTAAAGTTATTTTGGATATTATAGCTGAAGTACCTATTAGGGATTTGGAGACCCCTCTGTTAAAACTCTGGTATTGCAAGCAGCTTGTGGTAGATGATGTAACATAAACTTAGATCAATAGATACATGGATTCATAAAATATTGACCCAAAGGGGAGCATATTGGTAAGTGCATTACTCTTTCCTTTTGGGTGTGGCGCATTTACAATGTTTCGATTTAATTGTGTTAAAATCATCATAAGCAATAGCAAAGCCAATGAAGTAGTCAAAGAGTCCTGTATGCGGGGCTGATATGGTAGGTCGTCGATATATTCAGCAATTTAGTAAGCTGTGTCAGAGATTATAGCTGCTAAATGGACTTTTTGGGTAGGGGAGCCCCCTCTGGTGGAAATATGGCATTACAAGGAATCGGTGGGAATTGTAGCATAAATATTAGATAGATAGAGAGAAAACTGAATAATTTATTGGCCCACAAGGGGGTAATTTTAGTCAACATATCTTGCAAATATCTTATTGCAAGAAATTACAGGAAGGTTTAGTTAAGTTCCTACATAATTTGCTTCTGTGTGAAGTGGCATCACTGTTATTAAGCTTTGTCATCATAGGCATTCAGTATAATGTGCTGATCTTTTGAGTTGCCAGTCCACTCGGCTATTTGTTATCCTGTGTTTGACATTAAAGCTGAGGTATGTAACTTTTAGGGATTTATAGAGCTGGTAGAAATATGCTATTGCAAGTAACTGGCAGAAATGGATTAATCTCATGATCACTGGCACAGAGTATTCGAGGAGAGCGTAACGTTGTGGCATCAATCCATGGCTTTTATTTGTTTTCTTTACCCTCTCAGTTCTGCTATACTGAAGTTTGACAGAACGTCACATATAGTACTGTACAAATGTCTCAGGCCACCGTTAGATTTGTTCTTTTGGCAATGAAGTAATGACCATATATAGGGCCCTACGGAATCAGTTTTTCTCAATTTTCTGGTTGATTTATTGATTTTATTTTTACCATCATTCGAAATATATCGGGTGTTTTTTTCCGTTTTATTTTTTTTAACATGGTCCGTCTTTAAGAAAACAACGACAATTAAACAAACAAACAAGAAAACAATAGCAAAATGTATATGTATTGCAGCTATAACATTTAGCAACATCATGAATGAAAGTTGAAGAAACGAATAAGGAAAGGTTGATTTTTTACAATACCATACATTAAAGTGCAATTTGAAACTTAGAAAAAACAAAAAAACAAAATCTAAGCCGTTCACGTCATCAACATGTGTCAGCACCGGTCTCATAATAAAGTGGCTAAGCCGCATTTAAAGTTCCCGCACATGAAGTGAATTCGGAATTAGTGAAATTACTGTCCTTAAGAAGTAGGGGTGGGCAATATGACGATATTTAATGGAATCGTGATATACTTTATTGTGATAGGCAGTATGCTTTTCAGAGTATCTAGAGGATACGGTCAGTGCTTAAAGAACACTGAATGAATCATGATTAAAAGCGTTCTTGTTTTTTACTCCTTGTTTATTTTCACGAGTCTACCCGTATTCTCTGCATCGTGAAATCATAGGGCCCTACAGCTATAGCATGTTGACGACCCAGAAATTTCAGACTTAGATTCGTCACTCCATAACGAACCCACTGATCTTTATTCATACAGCTGCTCATCCCAAGTAGGCTGCGGATCCAGCCAAACAAAGATGTACTGGATAATGATTAAATTAAAGTATTAAATAAAGAAAACGGCAGAAAGGCAGGTTATAAGCAGAACGAGTGGAGAGGAAGGAGGGAGCTAATCTTTTATTGATATTGCAGCTGTGGTAGTGGCTCCCAGGCTGGAGGTTAATCACATCAGACCATGAACTATGGGTGTCCTGATGCTGGGAAGTGTCTCCTTTCAGAAATGTATGGCCTCCCCCTACTTACAATTTTTTCCAACGTTTTCCAACATGCTGACTGTCTCTCGGTGCTTCCAGTTGCATCACCTGTTTGGCTTCTAAACCGTGTTGGCCCTGACGTCTGCAAGGACCGTCATCTCGGGGCATTTCTCTAGTACGTCTCGGTTTGATCACCCGCCGTCGCTCACTTCTTTTTGCATCTCTCCGGTCTTTCATCCCCCTATTCCCTGCATGGAAGCCGTCATGCCTCACGTCCAAGACAGCCCTTTCATCTGTTTATTCCGTCTCACATCTCTCCGGGTTTAAAATTGCATTCTAAGCTGAGAAATCGAGCAGGCCTCTCACTCCCTGTAGACCTGTAAACAGCAGCCGGATAATGGAAATGGCACAACCTCAAGATAAATAGGCTTTCCACTGGCTAAACGGCAAATATTAGCAGCTCGGAAATGGGCGCCCCCTGACAGGACGGGATTGTTTGGATTCTCGCGTTGACAGGCCTGACTTTTGGCAAGCTACTCGCGCTTTGAAGGCGTTCGATCCGGAGAGAAAACAAGGTGTCCGGCTCTTCAATTAACGCCAGCCTGCGCTCTGAGTAGATTTTATCAGAGAGCAAACAGCGCGGCTTTGTGCAGTGATCCCGAGGCCGGCGCTGACGCAAAAGTGGGGCAGTGACGTTGAGCGTGGGTGGAGTGGGGGTATGTCAGTGCCTATAATAAAACATGTACGAGCCTTTCATTTCACACTGCACTTGCTGAATTCACACAATCTATTTTTGAGAGTTGTTGTTATGCTCCGGCCACGTTTGAGAACAGGATTGATGGCGAGGCAGGCAAAGATTTGATTTTACTGCACACAACAACATCTTAATGGCCCATATTCCTCTTCTTGATCCGACTCCTTTTGCGTCAGCGGCCGCCCGACGCTGTGATGTCATTATGGGTGAGTCAGCCAAAGACTGATCTGGCTGATTGCGTACTTAAACTTGCTAGTACAAGAAGTCAAACAGCAATGATAGTTAAACTTCTTCTAACAGGTTTTGGCCTGTAATATTTTCCTAAGACTGAATTCTTTAAGTACAAGGCTCTCGATTATGCTATTTTTGATTTTTTTTAATGCTGCAAGAAAGGCCCATTATCACTTGATTGCCTGCAATACGAGCACGGTGGAGCAAAACTGGATCTAATTTTGAGCAAATATAGACAAATCATCCCAGTACAACGAAGCACCAGCATAGGTTAGGGAAATAGCTACTAAAAGACTCTCATGTACACAGGAATCATTTATAAGATTTCAAATAAAACAAAACACAGTCTGCGTTCCAAACCCTGTACCATGGCACATAACAGGGCGCCAAACAAGCACGCTATATACTGTTTAACATAACGGTACGTCCAATATCAACCCTCTTTTTTTCTATTGGCGCCAACCCTTAAAAGGTACAGATATTTTTATATCACGAGAAGTATATAGTTATATATACCAAGAAAAAAAGAAAGCAGAAAGAGGTTTAAAAATAAAGAGTAAGACAGGCAGAAAATAAAGAGACAATGAAAAATTAAGTTCCAATCTCAAATGGCTTGGATCTGACCGGAAGAGGAAGATTTAAAATAATATGCTTGTGTTTGGTTTTAAAAAACCATCAAAATTGCTTTAAATATGTATCCATAAGGCACTATTGAGTCATAAAGTTAACCCAACAACTTGTTTTATCTCCAGTTGACCTGGTAGGAGGTCTGGCTCACCCCGGGGGCCCACTGGGCCATGATCCTCCAGTCACCTCTCTCATTCAGAGAGAGCCAGTTATACATGCATCTGATGCCAGACACCAGTGTTGTAGTGAAGACTGCTAGAGTCAAGAACAAGACCAGGACACATCGGGTCAGAATCAAAACCAAGACTTTTAGTAGTCAAGAGTAAGACCAGAATTGACCTGAACTGAGATTTGACTACGATTTTTTTTTTTCCATCATCCAAAAATAATTGACTTCCATTATCGATTATCATTCATTATACGATAGATATATAAATAAAGTATATTATATTTCATTATATACTTTGTAAAATCTGAAATTAAATATGAAATAGCCTAAAATTCGTTATTAACTATTATTATATAATAGTCTTAGTCAAACTACGCAGTGTAACTTTTGGCAACAAATGATGATGATTTTGTTTCCGTCTTCTCTCCAACTTAATCAGAATCAGCACAATGTCAACAGGAGATAGCAACAGCATCCCTTCTACCCATTTTAACAATATAACAACAGTCCAATCTGCCCTCGAACAAAAACTATCCTAAACTTTATTAGCTAAGTAACATTGATTGGACACTGAACGACAAGAGCAGGAACGTTTTTTCTCTGTTAGGCAGTTGGAGAAAATACAGATGTATTCTGTTTGAACTGGACTGTTGCTACTTACTAATGATATTTAATAATTAACATTAACCTCAGACAGACACACTGGCTGGTCTGGGCAACAAATTACATTCAGTCCATGAGATCGAGACAAGACCGAGAAGGTACAGGGTTCAAATCCCACCTCTGCCAAGCTGCCGCAGTTGGGTCCCTGAGCAAGGCCCTTAGAGAAATGCATCGGTGATGGGTGCTTGGGTGGCACAGGGGCAATTTGTTAGCCCACGACCATGGAGACCAAGGTTCAAGGCCCAGTAGTTCCTTCCGACCAGGTCATTCATGGCACAGGCATGATTGGTGTGGGACTGTGGTGCTCTAGCAGTAGAGGTACCGGACTAAGGGGCAGAATTTCCATTGTTCAAATCCTCTGCCTCTACCGTTGGGTCCTTGAGCAACGCCCTTAGCCCACAATTGTTTGTTGTGTCAGTTGTAAGGTCGCCTGCTAAATGACGTAAAAAGTCAGGGAAAGAGGGACAGGAGGCCGGTAGTTTGAATCATTGCAGATGGAGCACCCGTTAGCTTCCAAGATAGACTCCAGATTCCAACCTTTCATGACCATAACCAGGATAAACAGGGTTAAAAAAACGACGAGAAACTCAGGGAAGTCGGGTATGACATCACTGGGATGCATTTGTTTCAAATTTCCGCTATTGACTACACAATGTGCTCCGGTATGTTAGTGCTTGAGGAGCGGCAGGTCATTTAAATGGGCTGTTATGTACTTCAATAAAAATGTATTGACATTTAAAACACTTAAAGCCTAAAATGTTATATAAGAAACAACACAGGCTGTATATTGCATTATAAATGTGTTTACAGTAAAGGCTTTACAAAGTTGGTTGTAAATCACCAGTCGACCTTTAAAAGCCTGTAAAGAAAGTTTATAGTACTCACTGTATTACGTACTGTGGTAAAACTCTATTCAGACTTAAGTCAATTAAAAAGGTTCCTTCATTTGAAGCCAATACATGTGTGATATATTGTAGCAAAAGTACTATAGGCAAAAGTTTCTAAACACCCAAAATGACAGGGAAATAAACACAGGAGTCGCTGCTACAACAGCTTTTACTCCTCTAAGAAGGCTTTTTAGTCGATTTTGAAATACGATAGTGAGGTTGGGCGATAAGCCCAGGCTCTGTGTTGGTATTCCAATGCATATCAAATGTGCTCATGGAGTTAATGCAAACCAGCATCAGAAATGGAATGATTTATTCATTTCTGGACACTGTTTTAAGGAGGGCAGGGCAGAAAGCAGGAAAACATGGTGCCAGTAAAAGTGCCCTACCAAGATGGTGGCCAAACCCACTATATATAGCCATATAGTGAACTCAATATGTGGAAAAAATGATATAAAAGAAATAATCCAAAGCCAATGAGAATGAGACGGATTGACCGGTATCTCAGTGGATCTGTGTTTAAACGGGCGCCTCGGTTCCACTGCGATTTCATTTGGCAGCCCAGCGTGACTCAGCAGTGCTAATAGAGCGCATTTGTCCTGGTCACTAGCAGGTGCGGCAAGTAGTTCAGAATAAACATCTCCGTCCTTTTTAGCCAGACTTCTGCACAGTCTCTCCCGGGTGTGTGCTGAGACTGCAAGTGAATGTGCAGGGAACTTCTTTAGACCAGGATTAGAGCGTGAAATAGAGTCATCCGGGAATGGATGTTTGCAGAGGACCAGGTGATGTGGTAACATGATGAGCTCGTACAGAACTGTGCAAAGTCTTAGGCCACCATTAGATTAGATTCGATGGACCATTGTTTAAGCAAAAGTGTAATGAAACTGTGTCATTGTTTCTCAGTTTCTTTCTTTATAAGAACAATGTAAAGAGAGCTTCTATAGGTAGAAGGTTCAGTTCGAGTATTTAGCGGGACCTCCCATTTCACTTGAGCGTTAACTTCATGTGGCAGCTTCGCTGGGAAGCCAAATTAAAACCTTTTACAGTCCGGGAATTGTCTTTTTCTGAGAAGAGTGGGGTTTAAAGGGCAATATATGCTAAAATTTTGGCTCCAGTCCTTTACAATATGTTATATATGGTCATTATTTAATTGCTAAAACAACAAATCTAATGCTGGCCTAAGACCAAGGTGTGTTTCCAACATCATATCTGGTCATGCCATATCTATTATAAAAGTTTGCATTTATGACATCATATTGTCAGGTTACATTAAAATTACATTAAAACGTCTTTATGACATCATAAGGGCACATCACATCAGAATATATATTTGAAAAACATGCATTTATGACATCCAAAATGTCTGGTCATGTCATAATAAGGTCAGCTTTTAACAGCAAGCATTTATGACATCATCATATAACGTAACGTCATGAAACCTTAAACCTTTACATCATATGTTTAATGACTTCCAGATGCCAGATTACATTGTAATATGGTTTATGTTTTATGACATCATTACATCAGGTAATAAAGGAAAATATTGAATATTTTCACGTTTTTAAGTTTTAAAGAGATTATTGACTGGTTGCAAAGTAGAAACCTGATTATTACCCAAGTCATGCAAACCTTCCTATTTCCTATCATCTGATAAGTCCTTGTTCGTTGGATTGTTGACTAAATCAGATTTTCTGCAGTTATCGTATTATTGGCTGCATGTAAACACACTTAGTGATCAGAGCACAAACCTAATGGCGGCCTAAGAATTTTGCACAGTACTCAGTATACATGCAATCAGTTGCTTCTCTCTATTGGTGGTCGACCGATACGGCTTTTGTAATGGCCGATGCTGATATTTAGAGAGGTTGAGAAGGTAAACGATGGTTTATATACTGCATGATGCCGATATTATTATTTTTTTTTTTACTGATAAAACAGTAAATAAAGAATAAACGAGACACTTAGGTGAATATTTAAACTATAAATGCACTGTTTTATTTAAAGTTTTACTGCACTTATCAACAACATATATTACCAGTTAACAGCTTCCTCTTCGTGTGTAAATACTTAAACATGAACAGTGTTAGAATGGTGCCCATTGTAGCAGCGTCTTCTTTTTTGTTTTGAATCCCACTTCCCATTAAAAGCAGCAAGTTGTGATGGAGGAAACAAAGTTTTCATGTTCCCATAAATGAGCCCTCTCTCACCGAACGTTCTTTTAGCATCTCTTTGCTTTGAGTCTTTCACTAGTATTAGTATATGAGCTGCAAGTTGTAATAATTTGAAACAGTTCAAGTTTCAAACTATAAAAACAAACTATTTTTTATTACGTCAAAATGGCATTAACTGGTCTCTCACTAATCACTATAACAAGTAACTATTAAACGTTCCATTATTGTAGCGATGCACCAATCCTGTACTGGCATTTGGGCAGAGCCAATACACACCACTGATCTTCCATGTGAGCCTAGCAACAGGCTTTGTGATACCCGGGAACCGACGCAACTCTCCAATTAAGATGTCAATATGTAATCTGATCCAGTACGGCAGGAGTAAAGATTTGTGCATCTTTAACTTTGTGCACAAATCTCCATGATGCAAGTTTCCCACAGTTCTCGTTCGGTTTGCCAACCGCTTTAGCAGGACTAAACTGTAACGCATCGTAATATATGGCTTAATATTAAATAAAGTGAGATTAGCACGATTAGGCGTCGAAGCGTACGAGAAGCTCGTCCTTGGCAGAGAGAGAAAAAAGAGGGGTGTTGTTCTGCTGCAGCTCGCTGTTAATTCAGCTCGCATCGCGGCTCCAGGATTTCACAGCTCTTGCATCATCTGCGCACACAGCGCTTCTCATTTTTTACGGTCTGGATCCTCCCGAATCGCCCTTCACCGATCCCCTTTATCACCGGCATCCACGGGACGTGATCAATGCTGAGCATTTTGTTTACGAGGGACGCAACATGTGTCGACGCCGAGGTCGTGGCCGGCCCTGCTGTCTGCCGGGTGCCACGGGGCAGGGTGATGAATAAGGAACGCCCCGTGAACACATATGTAAATATGCAGCGCAGGCTCGTTATTCAGCCGGACCGTAGGGAAAGTGGCAGCGCAGCTTTTGTCCGTTACTGTAGGAACGGATTGCCGTCGGGGGGGGGGGAGGGTCGACCATCAGGTGGGATGATACTTACTCACCCTGAGTGATGACTAGACTTTGGCAGAGAGGCAGTGGTGGCAGACGAGCGAGGTCCGTCTCCCAGTGCTGACCTTCCCGTGGCCCTTATTAAATGCTGAGGCCTAGGAGTGGCAACCAAAGTGGGTCAGAAGGAAAGCTTTCCTTCTTACCTGGGGGCAATGACCTGGAAAAAGCTATTCCCATTTCTTTTTTTTGTCCCACTTCGATTGCATGCAGAGGTGTTGGATTAAGCCGGGGATAATTCTTAATCCAACACCCCTTGCTATCTGCTAAAGCCCTTTCAGGAAATTGCACGTCAGCCAAAGAAGTGGGTCGTATCAGATCAAATCTGGCATTTAAAAATAACTGTCGTTACGTCGAGGCCCTGTGTCGGGACTAGCCAAAAATATGCAAATGCCCCGCACCGCTGAAACGCACACCGCAGGTATCCCTTGCAATCCCTTCACCCTGAAAGATTTATGTTTCGCTTAGCAGCTGCGTCGCACGCTCATATATTTCAAATAGGAAAGCAACTCTGGAGAGCAAAGCCAGACTCGCCATAAAACTTTTAGCATTTTCTACTCCTGCAAAAGAGCCCCAAGGCCTGCCTTTACTCTGGCCGTGTTCCCTCTGTATCGCCATTTTGATTCACCTCTGTTGTGCCAAGAATCGGAATACATTCCGAGAAATAAATAGCTTGGGTTTTCAGGCCAGTTGCATCATCCGTTCTGAAGCGCTGTGCTGCATGTTAAATATTTCTAAAACACCAAGATGAGTGAGCACACAGCTCGCTTTGACACCCTCACTCGTACTTTAAATACCTATTTGGCACCGTTTAAGTCAAGTAAAGTCAAATCAAGTCACATTTATTTACGGGATGCTTTTTACCAATAGAACAGCATCTCAAAGCAGATTTACAAACATTTAGGAACACTGAGCAATGAACAATGCCTAGGAATAAAGACTCAGAAGAATTTGAAAGACTTTGAAGAATTTCAAAGTTTGAATGCTACATTTCAGGACAGAATATAGTTTGCCGTCAGGGGACCTAAGAGCGGGTTGTAGGGCTGAAGGAATGCCGCAAGATACACCGGGGCTAAACCATGAAGGACTTCAGGTATGCAACTTTTTTAACAACTGCTTTACGTTTTGTAAAACTGACCTTTGACAAGACATAATCACATGCTCTTTTATGTTATTTTATTATACCCTTATAATCCATTTATCGTAAAATTATATGTCAATGCATCAGAGATGCCGCTAAAACATGAAGGAACGTACCTCACTGACTGCACACAAGCAAGAAGGAATGAGTCTACTTAAGGAAACGCTAAATTCCTGAACAAGCAAAGCGGTAACACCTTTTCAACACTTTAAACTTTTAAGTAGGTAAATCAAGCGCAGCGCCACTAGGAGAAAGTCAAGCGATCAGCACTTTTAGTTGTGTAAGTTACGTAAACGAACATTGTCACTGCATTTTAGAAAAACAACTTGCATTACACTAGGCTGCTTAATGAAAAAAATAATCTCCTTATGCAAAACAGTCTATATTACGGGTTATATTCATCAAAGAATTCACGGGACCTGGATAAACCTCTAGTGTTTGATTAAGAAATGCATTATAGAGTCAAGCAATATTTTTGGGGAGTAGAATGTATTATGGTGGACATTAAAAAGCGTGAAAAAGATATTGTGATTTATAAGGTTATGATTTTTACACAATAAATATCGTAGCCTTCTGGTGCAAAATGCACTACATTGTAGGTATGGCAAGTAAAAAATTATACCTATGAAACCACACCGCTCACAAAAATGATGATTTTCCATCCATCCATCCATTATCTTCCACTTAATTCACACGGGGTCAAGGGTCAGCTGGTACCCACTCTGGGCGCAAAGGTAGGAACAACCCTTGACGGGGTGCCAATACATTGTAGGGCACACACACACATACAGTCACCCACAGAGGGCCACTTTAGAGACACCAGTTAACCTAACACGCATATCTATGGACTGTATGAGGAAAACGGAGTACCCAGAGTAAACCCATATTATATTATAAGTATAAATAACTGCCTCCAAAGGGATTTTTCTTTACAAATGTAAGTAAAATATTACATTACAGAAATAAGTACATATACCTTAAAAATTACGTAAGCACCCTAACAAGGCACTCGTACTTCGTCACTTAGCTCGTAGCTCAGCTCATATGTATTGTAGAGGGTTCATAAACTTTCATGCACCACTGTAACATTACGACGTCGTACTATGAAAGTTAGATTCCCTACTGTGTGATAGTAACGGCTCAGAACGGCTGTAAATGTCACACCGAAGCATTTTAGTCTTGGAAAAATACATGTGACTCTTTCACATTTTCTAAAGGTTCTGCACTGTT
The DNA here is from genome assembly GCA_034779995.1 of Parotocinclus haroldoi. Classification (NCBI taxonomy): domain Eukaryota; kingdom Metazoa; phylum Chordata; class Actinopteri; order Siluriformes; family Loricariidae; genus Parotocinclus; species Parotocinclus haroldoi. The sequence continues at coordinate 5,339 of JAUZST010048500.1, read as the reverse complement.
TGCTGTTTGCCTGTCTGCCTGTATGCTCACGCTGTCAAAACAAAGCGTGTAGCACGCACAAGAAACCGAGCTCTGCCTGGATAACAGATCTGGGTCAGGCCTATCCTCTAAACCACAGGAAGAGGAGCCCTGTGCTCACACTAGCGTCTCGCCCTCATCTTTGTGTTACAGCACTTTTGGGAACCGAGGCCGAGATCGTTTTCATTGCGAGGACTGATTTAAGGTGAACAGCATTTTAATTACTCTTTGGTGGAGAGGAAAGGAAGTAACAAGGGAGGCTTTTAGAACAGTGTTAAAGATAATCAACTTTGGGTTTTATTGTTCGGGGACAGTCAGTGAACAGGAAGCACTGTTTCGCAGCGCTAGTCTTCAGGCTTGGAGCACATCTTGTCCAACATAGTGCTAAAACAAACCAAGAAGGCCACAGCGAGTGCAGTAAGGGGGGGTAGGATTGCCACCCCGGTGCACATGTTAGATTTACACCGGTGCTGAGTGACTTTTCTAGCTGCCGCCTCTTGCACGGATCAATGCTGCGTAGGTCAGAGTGAGTACACAACCAAAGCTCAGAGGAACAGAGGATGATGCACTGCTGCTACAGACATGACCATTGTCAAGCTCTTGTTGCGACGGTTACTGCCATAACGCCATTTTGCCACAGAATTGCAAAAACTGTTCATCAATCGCCATAATTCCATATCTGTTAAATAGCAATACCCACTATCCAAATTTCTGCTCTGAGCATACGGGGTAATTTAATCCCCCAGCCCACTACGCGAGCCAATAACCTGCTATAGCAAATGACAATCTGGAGGGCCAGATCAGATCTCTGCCACTGCAAAAGCATCCAAAGATTGGTGGATGGACACAGCAAGCGTAGTCCGTTCCTCCATGTGGATTCATTCATGCTGTAGTGCGCCAGCTACCAGTGAAAAGACGTCATGAAGGGTCATGAATGTGGCTGATGGATTTCATGAAACTGGAGAACTGGGCAGACCAAATTAGGAAGAAAAAGGGAGGAAATTCACCATAAAAAACCATAGAAGTCTCCACATCCCAAATATCAAAGTCTAAAGAACAACCGGTTCAAAATATTGGCATTTTTCCTTTGCCTTTTTTTGAAACTTTACCTTTTGGAAACAGCAGACTCCCCTATTTGCCCATACTGTCTGCATTGCATCACAATCCTTGCACTTTTTTTCGCTTCAGATGAATAAATGCAATGTGCTTATAATGCTAGAGCACGATGGGTCTCCTGGGTTACCTGCATATGGTAATGTGGCATTGTGCATCACCGTGTTGAGTTTTCATTATGCAGCGGGTGATATATAGTGGCTCTGGGTGGAGACTAGTCATTTCCATACAGGCATGGCAGGCAGCTGGAGAGGTGTGTCAGGCTGGGTTGGAGATGGTACACTTCATCAGCAGCATGGAACATGCCGAGGAAATAGAAGTGGAAATGATATAGGCCGGCTGTGAAAACCTGGAGCCGGACATCTCTAAAAGAGTGTGTGCAGAAGTCGGTGAAAAATATTTTGATTGCATAGCACTAGTAGAGTTTCTTTGTGGGTTTGCATTAGCCACGCCAGCAAATTCACAGATTCGATGCCTTACTACGTAGAAAATGCCATCCTACTGTCCTACATGAGATTTCCCCTCAGTTAGTATTAGCATTCCACATCCCTTAAACTGCTAAATGAACATAGAAGCCATTTCCTTTGTTGGTTTTTAGGAGGCAAAACATTGAGACCATTGATATATTCATTGATCGATTAATCTAATAGAGAACATGAACACAAATATGTGGTACCAAAAGGACTGATGAACCAATGCTATAGTCCACCCAGGTGTTTTGGGCCAGTTGACACTGTATGCAAAGCCAATAATTTCAAACTTGGGTTTGAAGATGGATAGTGATTTTAAATTGGACCGCCAAATTGGGGCGGTAGTCAAGTCCAACCTTTTCCGACTGGAAGCAGCTGGCAAGGGCGAAGTCAATCCTTGTACACGAGCACTTTCAAACAGTAATTCGTGCCTTCGTCACATTTTGGCCGGAGTAATGTAATGTACTTTATTTTGGAATTAGTCAGTATTCCATCAAACGTCTCCAGTTAGTGCAAAATGCTGCTGCCCGACTTTTAATGGGATCACGCAAGAGAGAGCATATAACTCTCATTTTGGCCTCCCTCCACTGGCTGCCTGTGCATTTGTGAGTTCAGTTTAAGATTTGTTTTTAAATCTGTACATGGATTCTCGCCCCACCATACCTCACTAAGCTGCTCCATCCCCATATGCCCGTCAGATGATCAGCTGCTCCGAAATTATGGAACCCATTCCTTGGCTTTCAACCCAGTATGAGACTTTGCTCCTGATGTATTAATCTGTATTGATTTACGTCTTACAATTATCTGTGTACAGCACTTTGTTTCAGCTGGCATTCTTCTTAAAGTGCTCTACGTATAAAGTTGAGTTGAATTAAAGTTATATCAGATTGATTTATATAGTGTTTCTCACAATGGGACATTGTCTGAAAGATTATTTTTCAAGGCCAGTCCCCAACTGAGCAAGCCTAGGGAGACAGTGGCAAGGAAAAAACTCTCCAAGAGTTAGAAGTAAGAAACCTTGGGAGGACCAAGGGTCAAAAAGGGATCCATCCTCCTTAGGGGGGGATCAGATGTTAATTGTAAGATTTAAACTATAGTGCTCACAGAAAGGGATATTTGAAAATGATAAGTGTAATTTATATAGGCAAAGAAGTTTGTAGTAGTATGCAATGACGTTTCACATGGAAAAACATACGTTTAAACTAGACATAATTGAGATATGATCATACTATAGAAACATTGTTTTATTTTAGGGTGAATTTAGGGAGCTAGTCCATCACAGTGTACCGTAGCCACACCACTCAACAGTCATGTTGCTAGCCCGGTCTGTGTGTCTGAAGTTTGCACCCAGATCCTCAAGAACTGCTGTTTCCAGCAACTGGCATTTACCCCTGAGCCACAGCAGATGTTGGATATCTATATTTAGTGAAAAACTCTCCAAAGGTGGAATTCTCCCTTAAGTCAGCCACTAACTATGCACCTCGGTGTATTTTCTCTGCTACTTGAAAAGGCAGCTAAATTTAGCCAGCAAACAAACAGAAATATAAAAAGATGAAATAAAGGAAATCTAAAAAAAAAAATCCACTTAAGATCCTGATGATAATTAGCAGCATGGGGTTGAAAGAACAACTGAACTTTGTCTGAGATTAGCAATGGATTCTACCTTAGGTTTAAAAATGTTAGCCTTTTACACAAAAGAGCTGTAGGAGCTCTCGGGGACCAATCTAAGTGAATAAAGCTCCATAAATAACGACTAAAAGTGAAAACAGTTTTCAGGAAAGGCAGTGGATGTATGCTAGCGCTGGAGCTCAGGATATTAGGAAGGCTTTGATTTTTGTACTCTGTGAAACACTTTTTTTTGTAAGATTTCACATTCATTATGCACAAATGTCACATCAGTAGCATCACATTTGATTTTATAATTTTTATATACCATATAAATAAGCTATCCGGTGATGGACAGCAGTAGCCCAGTGACTTCTAACCTGAAATGATTTATTTTTATTTATTTTTTCTTCTACTTGTGCAGAATGTTGCCACTGTGGGCCCTTGAGCAAGACCTGCAATTGTAATGCTGGAGAGCGTGTGTGTGTGTGTGTGTGTGTGTGTGACTCGTGCCATTCGCATACACACAGACTCACAGTGTTATGAAAAAGTACAGCATTATGAGCTTATAATTAGTTCGGTGTCTATTGAAATAATGTATTTGTTATACATAGGGGAATGAATTTTTTAATGGAAGCACTGTCATCAAATAAATCCTCATTAGTGATTTTCCCCACTTACTACAGGAATGTAAATAGGATTTTAATGTTGGAATATTTATTGGATTTTTATTGAAAGCTGCTGGAGTCAAGCAAGCTTGATATCAACTATAGGGGGCAAAACTCGAAAGCTTCTCTGCAGAGCGTTCTTAATATTGCTGTGTAGGGCTGGCTCCCGGCTGCTACATGAAGAAGACAGGGGTCTCTTTAAAACAAAACAGGGCTTATTAAAGCCAGCAGTGTGAAAAGTAGCATGTGGGGGAATTGGTAAGGGCTAAATTAAAACCGAAATGCTTTTAATATCTCCTAAGAGTCCTTTAGTCTCATATCTTTGTACCACATTTAGTGTGTGGGTGTTGGGATATTTGGAAGAATAGGTTACGGTTTGTTTTTCGTTTCTGAGATCAGTCCGCACATGGGGTAATGCTTAATTAGCCTCAAATGATTACACATAATGGACAGCATTAGCAGCACTGGTAGCTTCATTGGAACCACATAATTCGAAAGCTTCTTTATTCTGCCAACTCAGACATTTAAACAATCTTTTCAAAATGTTTTTCAGGGTGTGTCTGAAACGGTCCACCCTCGTTTACTCATTCACTGATCACTACATAGACAGTTCTATTATGAACACTATTCAGAGGTAAATCAGACAACACTACAAACTGGCCAACATCCCATATGAAACACTAAATGGTAACTAGAGTGCGATTTCAGAGACACCCTCAGTCTGACCGCTGCTTGAATACAATATATTCTTTTTTTAAATGTATGCTTTTAGTCATGAATTACACATGAATATAGATGGAAGAAACATAAATGAGTGGATTAATCCTTTTTACGTGACCTTCCATGGGGACTTTTGATTCAGACTTGAAACAAATCCGAATTCGAACGTCCTTCCCGAAAACAATTAAGTTCTAATTCCAAGGTTCCACTGTATCTGGTTAACGTTCGATTTACTTTGTCAGAGCTATGGTCGTTTGTGGTGCCAACCTACCTGGATATAACGTAAAATTGTAATCGAGTGTGTTATTAGTGTTTGTGTTGAGATATATGGCACATTTACATTTACACTATTTAGCAGAAGCCCTTGTCTAGAGCGACTTACAAAAGTGCTTTAAGACATCAGTAACATAATCTATTCCTATTAATCAGCAATCCAAACAAGAATACACTTCTGAAACTGAAAAGGTTGTGTAGGTTCATTTTTTAAAGCAATAGGGAGAAAGAGAAGGGTGGGGGGTTTAGTTGAGGTAAGTACGGAATAAATGGGTCTTCAAACGGCATTTGAAGTTAGCCAGAGACTCAGCTGTTCGGACATTGAGGGGAAGTTCATTCCACCACTTAGGAGCCAAAACAGTGAAGAGTCTAGAGGAATGCCTTCCTCGTCCCCTGAGACGGGGGGGACCAGTCGAGCAGTGCTAGAGGACCGGAGTGAGCGAGGTACAGTGCGGGGTGTGATAAGTGCTGC
>JAUZST010048490.1:0-25252 GCA_034779995.1 Parotocinclus haroldoi | reverse complement strand
GTAACCTAACACGCATGTCTTTGGACTGTGGGAGGAAACCGGAGTACCCGGAGTAAACCCACGCGGACACGGGGAGGACCCAAGCTGCTCCGCCCTGGGATTGAACACAGGACCTTCTTGGTGTGAGGCAGCAGTGCCGCCCCACCAAGACACCCCTAAATGCTACAGATAATCTGAGTTATGTTAAGAGATTGAGCAAAGAACTAAAGACGGGGTGGGTCAAGTATTCTCAGGATCAGCCCCATTAGGGTTACATGCCTGGGACTCCCCATCAATTTTCAAAACTCAAGAAGCCTTTCAGATTAGAGACCCAGTTGCCTTCAACTTAACGCTCAAGTCCATGACCATGACCTGGATGACTGGGGACCTAAACACAAATATTGCAATACTGAAAAAAGTGTCAATGGGAGCGTAATTAGCAGTGCTTTGTTTACCGAGGGTGTCCACGAATCCCCACACAGCACGCGCTCTACAACACCCACGTGCGACAACCGCACAAAGTCAGCCCTCCATAACGATCCCTGGTGTGTGATTGGATAAAACTTCCACTCTCGTTGCTGTCCTGGACCAATCGAAATCCTCCACATCCCAGGACGTAAACATTGAAAGCGCACATGGTCAGGAAAGGCCTGCTCGGCGTAATGATAGTCGCCTTGTTCAAAAGCCTGCACGAAACCCCCCAAAAAAAGTGTTTGGGAAAAAAAAATCACACTCGTGTTCATGAGCTGCGGCGAGAATTGTTCTCTTGGAAGCTAAACGAAAAGAAAGTATGAACAGACATTTGGAAGGTGCAGTCGTGTCCGTACCGGTTCCTCGGTTTCCAGGAGTAATCGTGAGCATCACCTCCCATTTATTTCGGCTTTATGAAACAGCTCTACGGTTTATAGGTTTATATGTGCAAAGTCTGTTTGGTGCAGTCCGGTTCAGATGAGCAGGCACGTGCGGGAGGCGCTCAAACGGTCCGGTCCTTCAGCTTCACTTCTCTCTGACGCGTGAAATCATCAAAACATCTGAGCTGGTGCATCTGGTGGAGCCGCACGTTACAGGAAGGGAAGGGCTCTAGGTCCGAGTTTGATGTGAACGTTATGAGTTTAAGCGGCGCTACCGAGATCCTGCATGGTTTGAGATATCCACACAACATAGCGATACATTTTTATGGGATCTGTCAGTAGTGTTTGGGATAGAGACGGTCAAAGGAAGTTCCTCTTTACAATAAGCATACAGGGCATTGCCAGAGGGGAATCCTCATTTCGGGAGAGTGGAGCGGGACGGGAGCTGTCGGGCTGCGGGGAGCGGGACCGCATCTGGCTCTGTTTCAGTAAGCATACCGAGATTAAGCCCAGGCAGCGAGAGAATGGCCATGGGGAAAAGTGGGGTAAACGCTTCCCTGTGGCAGAGCGAAAGAGTGAAGTTCATCGTCTGTTTCCTCGGAGTCTTCGTCTGTTACTTTTACTACGGAATACTACAGGAGACGATGTGAGTAAGCGCCACAGTGACCGACTTAACTCTCACATCCCGGGCTCGGTGTTACACAAAACGACGTTTCGTCAGGAAATTTCGATCGACTATGTAAACACACAACAGCACGCACGACTGTAAACCTTCAATTCTGGTTTTTGTACCAGCCAAACGGCTAAACTTTTCGTTTCTCCGTGTTAATATAAGTCCGTGGCTCTCAAACCGGCGACTTAGAGCAAACGGACGACCGTTAAGATGTTTCTAGAAGAAATGTTGCTTACAGAGACGAGCTATGGCTCAGCGATACTACGCTGTTTCCTTTACTTTTAATGGTTTGTGACCGAATGGTTGCGCTAACGTTGTAATTGAGCTCAGAGCACAGCTTTGGGGAAGCAAAAACCTGTCTCCAAGACTGTATTTACAAATTTGCAGAACAAACCGAATGGGAAAGTTGTACGGAAAAAGCCCCATTTGGCTTTTTTTCACTGGAGGTTGCTTTGGTGTAACCAGAAGGATGTGTGGTTTGGGCATATTTAGTGTCCTTAGCCCTGAAAACACCTATTTTTTTATTCTTTTTAATTATCTGTTAGCATTTCGGAGTTCATTGTAAATTGTAATGTAGTGATTGTCATAGTCTACGGAACAGACACTTCCCGTTTCACTTTCCGTTTGTACCCGCTACAGATTTAACAATCTGAAAAGATTGGCACGGAAAAACAAAATCATGTTCCCAGTGCCAGAATTACCAGGCTGTTTGGAATAAAAAAAAATCTGGATGTCTGTTTCGATAAGGATAATAGGGACGGAAAAGTGGTTACGGTACTGGACGATGGACCAGACGGTCCAGGGTTCAGATCCCACCTCTGTCGCAGTTGGGTCCCTGAGCAAGGCCCTTAACCTACAACGGCTTGGACTGTAAGCCTGTATGAATTGTACATTGTGCTCTGGATAAGGGCGTCTGCAAAATGGCCTAAATGTGAACGTAAATAAGCTTTAGTTTAACGTCTCACATTAAAAAAAAAAAAAAAATTCTCAAAATCCTAATCTTTGTTCTTTATTCCTGCCCTTTTGCCGTGTAAAGTAAGTTCCGAACAGGAACGTTTTACGAGCTTCCGGTGAGATTAGTGCGAAAGCTTGATGTTGATGATGGACCAAGCTGTTGACGTTGCGTCCTAATGAAGGCGTTATCCTTGCTGTGCTCCCCACTCCACACACAAAGTACTAACTGTGGCTTAAAAACGCTTGTACCTGCATACACTAGGGTTCTAGGCACCAAACCGTTTCTTTACGGTGTTTGTTTGCTTTAGGTCTTCTCTGCGCTAGTGTGCCGGTGGGGAGACGGACATATTTTAGTTTGGCAAAGCGTTTATTTTGCAAAAGGAAACTTGACGCACAGAAGAAACCTGAAGCAGACGTGCAGACGTGACGACACTCTCAGACGGCACGTCTGTGTAATTACGCCTGTTGGAGAAGCTTCCACAGTTCCGCTAAAGACGGTCGCTTGTCTCGTTTGCTTCTGCCTCTACGTGTAACGCAAAACTGAGTCGTCAGTGTTAAGATCAGGGCTCTGTGGGTGCCACACCGGTTGCGGTGGAACGCAAAGATGCACAACTGCACAAGAAAATAAGTACATTTGGAGTCTGTCATTTTAGAAACATATTCTCACAATGTCTCATAAGTCCACAGTTGGCTGCTTCATTAGATAGTACAGGGCATATACCAGTGTTGTGTAAAGAAAAACATGACTCGGGGAGGGCAGGAACCTCATGGGCGGACGTAAGAAGAAAATAAATGTAACCAAACAAATAAGCCGTAAAAGTGGGACTAAATGAGGCTCACCTCGCATGCTGGGTGGTGCAGAGCTAAAAGAAAAAAAACCCAAAAAAACCAAAGCCTTTATATGTCCTTTAAACGGGTCGCACGTGTGTGAATACTTACAGAGGGTGAGGGTGGAGATTTCCCCTGCCTGTCTGTTCAGCGTGAACAACATACACCTGCAAAAATGCTCTTAGATTGATGTTTCTTCAACACGCGAGGTTTAATGAATAGAAGAGCGGCATGAAATAATAAGGTTATAACATGATCGGTGTATTGAGCGGAAGTTTTGAGCGATTTCCTTGATTGAAAAAGTAAGCCACTTTTTATTGCATAAAAAAAAACAAGGTCAAAAGAACAGTTCTTATTGTAAAATCTTTTTTTTTTTTTTTTTAGTGTTACAGCATGGTTTATGTTCCATCGCTATTGGTCTGGCCCAAGTGTTGGAACAGTCTGGGGTCATGCGCGAGTCAGAAAAGTCTGGTTACGGTCGTAATTTAAAGGCGTCCAGAACCAGTAAGAAATTCAGAAAATGCCTTTTTTTTTGTAGCTCAACTAAAATACGTTGCTAGCTAACCGTTTGAACTCTGTTGCTAAAGCTATTGCTCACGTCACACATCTCTGTTTACGCCGTGTCGTAACGTGATATGAAAGATATCGGATTGAACTGTTTTTTTTTTTTTTTCTCTACCTTCCGATCTCCGATCCGGTGATTCTGCGACGTATCGGGCCGATACCGATACAGAACATCGGATCGGTACAGGCCCACCTTTTTTCTTGAACCTTTGCAGGATGTATAACGATCCTAATCTAATCGTGATCGTGTAACTGGTCGTGTTACAAACAACAAATGTGTTCAGGCATTAAATGAATGTAACTCGTACGTTTGCATTTACTGATACAGAAACGTCCGACTTTAAAGTTTTTTTTTTGTTTTTGTTTTTGTTTTTTTTGCCAGTCGGCATTTTAGAAGGTTGTCAGTGGGTATTTGGCAACGCTGGGAATTTAAGAAACTGAATTTCCGATTCATTTAAATGTAATTTCGGTCAGGTCTTTCCCCACCTATTGAGAGCATAGAACTTCAGTTCCTCGTATCAGTTCCCGCTGAGACATTTTATGCTTCGAATAAGCGATTAGTGCATAAAATGCACTGCTCACAAAAGTCAGGAGATTATGTCGTTAGGGGAAATGTAGGTCAGCAAACTTTCCTCACACCCCTGTGCCAGTGTGCTAATAACTGAAACGAAATGAAATGATCTTTCTCAGGACTTTCTCATAGGTGTGTTGACTCTTTGACTTTCATGTCCACTCTTGCGTCCTTTAATGCCCCCTGTTGCGTTCCAGCACGCGAGGGGAGTACAGCCATGGGGAGAAAAAGGAGAAGTTTAAATACGCCACCACTCTCGTCTTTATTCAGTGCATTATCAATGCTGCCTTCGCCCGAATCTGTGAGTCTGAATCCCATAATGCATTTCACTCATCACATTTCATTCTTTCTACTCGTCCTGATGTTTCATTTCTCTTTTACATTTTTTTTTTACTAGTGATCCAGTTTTTTGAGGGCTCCAGGTCAGACCACACACAGAGCTGGCTTTACGCGGTGTGTGCCATGTCCTATCTGGGAGCCATGGTGTCCAGTAACTCTGCTCTGCAGTATGTCAACTACCCCACTCAGGTTGGCCTTTACGTTTCTCAGGCGCGATTTCCACCAGCTTGCTTGCTTAGTTGAAATCTACGTGAAAGCCTGAATAGACATTAAGTCTAAAGGTAGCGTCTGAGTATTCGTTTGGCTGGACGTTTGGGCAGTAGTTATGTTCTAAAATGCCCAGTTTCGCTTTAGATGTAAAGCTCATACCTGGCTTTGGTTATTAAACCCTTATAAAGTTTTAAGATGAAGGTGTTAATGTTATTCTTTTTCGAACTTTGTAGGTTTTGGGGAAGTCATGTAAACCTATTCCAGGTAAGAAAAGGCTCTGAAGTTTTACGAGCATGCGCACGTGGACCTGTAACGTCTCTCGTTAATTAATTAATCGAGCTATGTCGACGTGTCATATATACTGCTCACATTTCAAATGAAATATCCCTTCGTTCTTCAAATTTGTTTTTGCATTTGTGTCGTGAAAACCTTTAGTTTTCGGGCCAAAAGAACAAAGAATTCACGGGAAAAGGTTCGTACCAGACTGGGGAAAAATAGCAAACGGGATCTAATCCGCTGTCCTGGTGTGTGTGTGTGTGTGTGTGTGTGTGTGTGTGTGTGTGTGTGTGTGTGCGCTGGAGCGGTGAATTCTCGGTATCGAAACACTTTGTCTGCCTTGGTCGAGAGTCAAAAGTCACAAGAGAATTGTTCGTCTTGCACCTGAACAGCAGTTTCAGCCGTTAGCTTGAGGTGTCGATGTCGGCTGGGTCTCACTCATGACAGAAATAAGAAAGTCTGAAGAATATTTGAAAGGTATTTTAACGTAGCTTTATGACTAATAAACATTAGTAATAATAATAATAACAATACATTTTATTTCAAAGGCGCCTTTCTGTCACTCGAGGACACGGTACAGAGTAGAAAACATCAATTAAAAAGCTTATAATGTTAAATTTCAGTCAAAAAACTCGAAAAACCATTGTTTTTTTTAGTTATGTTTTTTGGCTCGGTGTGTTCAGAATTTCTGTTCTGGTATTGAATTAATGACATGAGTAGATCTCGACCGTAAGACACCGATGGCATCGGCGCTTAATAGTGTCGCTGGTTCTGTTATGGGATGGCCAGGCATGACAAACATTTCCGTTTGACATAATACGCTCACACGGCGTATTTAAACTCGTGCTTGTGTCGTTTACAAGGTAAAAAAAACCTCAGCAAAATGCCCACGTATCCATGTTGTGCTCATGTAAAATGTATTTCCTCTAAAATGTTATGGTCTGGCTTCGCAGTGATGATCCTGGGAGTGACAATCCTGAGGAAGAAGTACCCGCTGGCCAAGTATCTGTGTGTGCTTCTGATCGTCACTGGCGTGGCCCTGTTCCTCTACAAGCCTAATAAGGGCTCCTCCACCTCAGATGAACACATCTTTGGCTTCGGAGAGATGCTGTTGGTTAGTTGCTGCACACCCGGTTCACATTGAAACTGCTTTTGTGAGGAAACGATGGCGTTTGATGATTAAAAAAAAAAAACGATACGGACATCATAATTACTCCTAAAATTGTTCGTTACCAGGATGTAGTGAGAAACAGGTTGTTGACTTTGACCGAGGATTACCTGGTCACGGTCACATGGTCACAAGGTCTTTTTACGCTAATGCAAGGAATATATAAAGGTCAATTGTCCAAGTAAAATGGATGCAATTGATAAGTAAAATGCATCACGTATATAGTTGAAAACGGCAGTTGGTTAACGGACGATTGAAACTGATACCGAACACCAAAAAGATAATAGAAAGTGTCGTGATACAAAAAAGCGCAGAAGATCAGCTGAATGAAACGGAGACTGTGTACTTGAATGTGAACCAGCTTATATAGCTGAGAGAGTGAGAGAGTGAGAGAGTGAGAGAGTGAGAGAGAGAGAGAACTCGAAACTGGTACTGGTTCTAGAAATCGAATGCCAAATACAAACATATACAGGAAGTTCTAGAGCGGCGGAGCTTTGCGCCAAGGGATTCAATTCAATTTTATTTCTATAGCGCTTTTTATAACGTAGCATCGTCTCAAAGCAGCTTTACAGTAATACATTATCTTAAAAGGCCAATCCTAAACTGAGCAAGCCCAGGGCGACAGTGGCAAGGAAAAACTCCCCAAAATGGTAGGAAGAAACCTTGGGAGGAACCAAGACTCAACAGGGGACGCGACCCTCCATGGGCGGCCTAGATGTTAATTAGACAAATACTAAAAATATATTAAATCATAGCAAAATTAGTTTAAAATAAACCACAAATTAATAATCAAATTTAAATTGGTAGTAGGAAAAAAAAAATAATTCCGATTCTAAAGCAAAATTGATTATGTGATGAGTCATTAGAGGGAGGTCCTTGAAGGCACATCGTCTCCTACTGTCCAGGGACTCGGGCTCCGGCAAAGTATTCCAAACTCTTCTCTGTCTAATCGGATTCTTCTACGTGGATTATCGTTTCTCCTCACAGAACGTCCATCACAGGGACAGGCCAGGGTCGCATTGTTTTGCTGCGTGTCAAATCTCCTGACAGTCTGTTCTCGTTGGTTGCAGCTGCTGTCGCTGACCCTGGATGGACTGACCGGTGTGGCTCAGGATCACATGAGGGCGAAATTCCAAACTGGAGCTAATCACATGATGCTGAACGTGAACCTGTGGTCCACACTCATATTAGGGCTGGGTATGTGGAGTCTCGCAGGAAAATACAATATGCTCACACGGCCTGTTGTTGTGAGTGTTGTTCAGCAGGGGGAGCTGTAGCTCCAGTGTAGTTCTGGCTGCAGTCTGGTTTGGGAGGCAGTGTTGGAGGGAGCATCCCTGCTGGTATAAGGCAGCTGGTCAGACTCAGCTGGGTCCAAGAGGCATCTGCTCAGCCACACTCTCACTTTTAATCTTCCAACTCAGCATACTTTTAATCTCATCTCATAGTCCTGTGGGGACAAAAGAGATGGAAGATCTTTGTGCGAGTTTTAAGTGGGAAAGTAGGTGGTGCCAGGGTGTAGGCTCTGTAGAAGTGAGCTTAAAGTCACCTAGAAGATAATTTGTGCGTGCAGGCCGTTACATGTGCTATGTGATCAAGTGATTAGTGTGGCAGTACCACAAAAACGCCATTAGGTAACAGAAGAAAAGGGCCCAGAAGCCCCCGCTCTGCGAGTATGTTTAACGAGAATGCAAATGCGTCTCGGTTTTAAGTCGGTTCTTTGCCAGAAGTGCTTCAGCAAATGAATGGGATGTTCATGACTTGTTAGAAGTTTTTCAGCTGCCCATTAAGAAAGGGGCTAAGGTAGTAAACATGAGGTAGTAATGGCCTTAATGAGCGTGCTGTGGCGTCTGGTCAAACACAATGCGACAGTATTAAGATCTAGGATAAGAATGTTGCTGTTCAGTGCTGAAATGAGAAAATGATGGAGCAAATTATTTCATTAACCTACATCTCCAGGAACGAGGAACTGTGCTAAAGCTACTGTGCTGATTAGTGGACAAATTCTCGGACTAATGAAACCCTTGTAATGGAATATAACAGTACTATTCTAATTTGCCACGCTGTCTAATATGACAAAAAAAGCTCCATGTTTTCACGTGTCTTGCGGGCCAGTCAGTCCGGCATTGGGTGGCTTGATCAGACACTTGTGTTCTAAACTACGTCCCCAACCATCTAAAGTGCCTCTGCCTCTGTCCAAAGGGTTTAGTTTTTACTTAAACCTAAAGCAGGGTAAACACTGGCAAACCTAAGTTTCAGTTTCCACCCACAGTCCACACATATGCCTGTTAGGTTAATCTAAAAGTGGCCCTTAGTGTGTGACTGTGTACGTGACTGTGTGTATATATGTGTATGTGCCCTGCGATGGATTGGCGTCCCATCTAGGGTTGTTCCTGCCCTTGCGCCTAGAGTTTCCGGGTGGGCACCGGCTGGATTATTATTATTTTTTAATAATAAAGGCGTTTTAGATTGCGTTGGGGTCTCGCGCTTGTCCTCAAAGACCTGCTGTTGCTGACCGTTTACGTTGTAGACAAAACCGACCCATGGCTGGTGTTTCCGAAATCGGATCCTTATGATTAAATAAACTGAAACAGATGTGGCTTTGGTTGATCATTGAAAAAAAAAAAAAAAACTTTATAAAACCAGATATTAGAAATAATCCTATTGAAAACTTCCCTCTCTTTCTCTCGGTTAGGTGTGTTGTGGACAGGTGAGATATGGGAGTTCTTGAGCTTTGCTGATCGTTACCCCAGCATCATCTACAACATTTTGTTGTTTGGTATCACCAGCGCTCTTGGACAGGTAGGTTCTGACACCACACACACACGAGCATGCGAGCAAACTATGTTGCGAAATCCACGGCTCCATTAACGGCACCATCCTCCACTTCTCTCAGACCTTCATCTTTATGACTGTTGTCCATTTCGGTCCCCTCACCTGCTCCATCATCACAACAACGCGGAAGTTCTTCACCATTCTCGGCTCGGTGCTGCTGTTTGGGAACATCATCACCTCTATACAGTGGCTTGGGACTATCCTCGTCTTCCTCGGTAAGCGTGAGCTCTCTTTCTCTCTCGTATCTCCTGCCTTAAGCTCGATTTGTATCGAGTGTCTTTAACTACTACACAACTAGGGACACAAACCGACAAATCTTATAACATGTATTCAGTATTCATTTTCTTCATTTAAATCGTTTTTATGCACAATAAAATTCTGTCCGGATAGTGGCAGGAAACGTTCAGATGCACAGAAGCTGATTGTAGCTTGAACTTCAGATACCGAACACACGTCGGTTGATGACAAAAACGATTGCGGTTAAGTTTCGCCGTCTGTAGCTTTTTGTTATTTGAATATATTCATTACTGATTCCAATCCTATACTTGGATTCATTTCAACTTCACACTCACCTTAGGTGCATTCTTTGACTAAAAGTCGGTAGTTAAAAAAGTCAGTCAGATTTATTTATATAGCACTTTTTTTACAGCGGAGTATTGTCTTGTAGCAGCTTTACAATGATCTAAGCCCAAAGCCTAACTGAGCAAGCCTGGGGCAACAGTGGCAAGGAAAAACTCCTATACAAGGGAGAAAGCGTGGAGGGGATCAGAACTCAAACAAGGACCCATCCTCCTTGAGCAGTGTCTACCAATTAAACTATTAAAGCTATGTAATTAAGAAGGTGTGAGTGTGTGAGTGTGTGAGTGTGTGAGTGTGTATATATGTGTGTGTGTGTGTGTGTGTGTGTGTATATGTATATATATAATGTGTGTGTGTATGTGTGTATGTGTATGTGTGTGTGTGTGTATATATATATGTGTGTGTGTGTGTGTGTGTGTATATATATATACACACACACAAACACACACACACATACATTATATATATATATATATAGTGTGTGTGTGTGTGTATATATATATATGTGTGTGTGTGTGTGTGTGTGTGTGTGTGTGTGTGTGTGTATGTGTATGTATGTATGTATGTATGTATGTGTGTATATGTGTGTGTGTGTGTGTGTGTGTGTGTGTGTATATATTAAGGCATATATCTTCACATGCATTAAATAACTGGGGGTAAACTTTTTTTTCCCTGAAGAATATCACGCGTCTGTGCTGTTCAAAAATAGAACTTCATTTGATGGGGAAAAAAAATCAAAGACTTATAATCCAGCTGGACAAACGATGCATCGTCCCACAAGACGGTGGACGTCGTCCCATTTTTGCACGACAGTGCTTCGTGCCATGATGCATTACGTCACCACCAGCACTTAGACATGTATCAGAAACGATGCAGCACCATCAGCAATGCGATTTATTTTATTTTATTTTTTTCAATAGAAACCCCACATTAGAAATGGATTTGGGTCACACAGCTTTGCTACTCATTTTCACTTGACATTTTACCCCGTACTTGCTACGCTATAGCACATTGTAACTTCTCCATTTGCAATCTGCTTTCATTACACAGTGTAGCTTTTTACACCGACTGCCCACATGGAGCAGAGCTTTTGAATTTTTTTTTTTTTTTTTTACAGCATACCAAAAGGTTTCTAGCTATGAGGGTGAATAGCCACATTTGCTTATTGCATGCTCTTATCCGTGGCAGCAGAGAAATATGTGCCCCATGTTTCTCATATATTATGCAGGAGTCATGCCCATTCTGACTTGATAAGCCCCGACTGGACAGTAAATGAAAATTACACCTTGTTCATTGCTGTCACTTGTGAATACTCGAGTGCTGTTTCCCCTCCCTACATGAGACAAGAGCAAAATAGACTGAAAGCTTGAAGTTAAGCTTTGTGCGCTTGCATCTGCTTTAAAACCCTACATTAATACAGGAACACATCCAGAAACTCTGGCTGAGCACAAAAACTCGGGGTGTTCAGATGGGAGAAACTTCCAGACGGTCAACCAATCTGGGCCAGACAAAATAATCACGAAAGCACGCCCAGAGTGACTAAAGTGAGGCTCCGAGTTTGGACTTTTTAACCTAATTTGGCCTAAAATGTCAAGCCCGGAGGAAACCTGTCCAGTAACCTTCCTACAGAGAAGCATGGTGGTGGCAGCATCGTCCTAAGGGAAGTTTTTCAGGGGCTGGGACAGGCAGAGTGGCAAAGTCTCTCTCTCTCTGTCTCTCTCTCTCTATCTCTCCCTCTCTGTGTCTCTGTCTCTCTCTCTGTGTCTCTGTCTCTCTCTCTGTGTCTCTGTCTCTCTCTGTGTGTCTCTATCTCTCTCTCTCTGTGTCTCTATCTCCCTCTGTGTCTCTGTCTCTCTCTCTGTGTCTCTGTCTATCTCCCTCTCTGTGTCTCTGTCTATCTCCCTCTCTGTGTGTCTCTGTCTCTCTCTGTGTGTCTCTGTGTGTCTCTGTGTCTCTCTCTGTGTGTCTCTGTGTCTCTCTCTCTGTGTCTCTGTGTCTCTCTCTGTGTGTCTCTGTGTGTCTCTCTCTCTCTCTCTGTGTCTCTATCTCCCTCTCTGTGTCTCTGTCTCTGTCTCTCTCTCTGTGTCTCTGTCTCTCTCTCTCTGTGTGTGTGTGTCTCTCTCTCTCTCTCTGTGTCTCTCTCTCTCTCTCTCTGTGTCTCTCTCTCTGTCTCTCTCTGTCTCTCTCTCTTTTTGTGTCTGTCTCTCTCTCCCTCCCTCCCTGTGTGTCTCTGTCTCTCTCTCTCTCTCTCTGTCTCTCTCTCTCTGTGTGTCTGTCTCTCTCTCCCTCCCTCCCTGTGTGTGTCTCGCTCTCTCTCTGTCTCTGTCTCTCTCTGTCTCTCTCTTTTTGTGTCTCTGTCTCTCTCTCCCTCCCTCCCTGTGTGTCTCTCTCTCAAAAATAGATAGATTTTTTTAAAATAATAATTTTTAAACATCTGAATATATTTATGCTGAATGTTTATTTATGTGGCTTATCAGATTCCCATCGTGGATATTATGCAATTGGAAATGTAATCGGATAGAATATTTTATATGGCTGTTCAGCTGTTAATCTGATTTATTTGATTTTGTTTTTGTTTTTATTTTGTTTTTTTTTTTTGCAGGTCTGGGCCTCGATGCCAAGTTTGGAAAGGCACCGAAGAAGACGACACACTAAAACACAAAGACAGGAGTGTGTGCTGAGCTAATGGACAGTAGACCTGAAGCTGAAGCAACAATCCATTAAGTTGGAACACTACTCCATCTTTTTTTTTTTTTTTTTTTTTTTTAAATTCAAATGTTTATAATACTTATTTTTATTTGCACCATCTCCTGAATCCTTAATGATTTGGCAACACCTTTATTTAAAACAACAACTGGATACTAAGTGATAGAAGAATGCTTTTAGGATTAGTAGTTGTTGTTGAAATACCAGACATACTGAAACAGATTTTGTTTTGAACTACCCAGGGAGGTCGGAGCCAGAGAACCGTGGGCGCAATAAGGATTGTTTTTACACTTGCTCTATACTGTTAAATGTAAGCTGAGTTGGGCCAGGCACTTAAAATGATACACAAACTCCCGGTCTGCTCCTGCTATCAGTTTTGCTCCGGATTCTGTTGAATACCCTTTGCGTGAAACCTAGCGAATGATTTGGGCAGTCTTTTATTTTGCATGCGCTACATGGCCAAACTGTTAAACCTGCGATACCTGAACGTTCAAACCCAGGGGGCATTATTGTGGAGGGGGGCCTAAATGTAACAGCAATTACTGATTTGAGACTTCTTTCGTCTGGGTGAACTGGACGTTTTAGGATACTCTTCCTTTTAGCTAACGAGGATTAATCGGGCCTGCCACTGATGTTGGACGAGGCCTGACTAACAATATGCATTCCAGTTCAGTCGTGCGGGGTTCAGGTCAGGGCCTTGTGCATCGAAACACTGTCGTCCACACTCGCCCGGGCATTTTATTAGGCACGCGCTTTTTAAAATGTCGTTTTTACACTCATTGTGCTGATCTATCCTGAAGCTATTAGTAAATGTTGTAACTGAGGACAGACCTGTTACATGAAAGCTGGCAGACTGATTAGCTCTGTACAACCCAATGCTGGTCCATTTGAAATCGCTTTGCCGTATTGATGTTAGCACGCTAGCAATTGGAGTTGCTACAGTGGCCATATCCAGTACATGGAAGGGCTGTTTGTTTACTTTTGGCCATGTGGTGTGTGTCTGATACGGCCATCAGCCATAACGTTGACAGTATGACGCTCTGGGCAATGTTCTGCTGGGAAACCTTGGGTCCTGGCCTCCATGCGGATGGTACGTTGACATGTACCACCTACCTAAACATTGTTGCAGACCAAGCACATGCTTTCATGGCAGTGATATTCCCGATGGCAGGATAACACACCCTGTGTCGCTTCACGTATTGTTCAGGAATGGTTTGAGTCCAAGGTCTTGACATGGCCTCCATTTCTCTAATGTCAATTTCATGTAATGTATGTGTGCGTACTGAAACAAGCACTTCCAGCCCGTACAGGTGACGTAGCCTACAGATCTAGACTTCAGAGACCTTGTGGGCTCCATGCTTCAATGGGTCAGAACCAAGACAGCTTAAGGGTGACCCACTCCAAACGTTGTCAAACGTTTTGTACGTTACGGCTGATCGTTGTCTGTTTACACTCACTAGATTCAAAGAAATGTTTCCGATGATACCCTGCTCACAAAAACGAGGGGATGTTTCATTTTTTGTGAGCAGTGTATTAAACCTGCATCTTGAAATTCAAGTTCGCCTTATTTGGCATAGATTTGTATGTTGAGTGACTAGTTTACTACACGAGGAAATTGCTGTCGTCCTCTTCATATATTTCACAGGAGAAAAAAAAAAGGTAACTTTTGAAATGATTCTTTTTTTTTTTTTTTTTTCCTAGTCCAGTCGGAACTGTAACGATATTAAAATAAAAGGGAAAACTCCGTCAGGGTGTTTGGGGTATCCGATGAACAGATGTTGTATGCGAGCATCTGCCAAAGGCACCATGTCATCCGTATGTCCAGAGGGAGAAAGAACAACCAGATGCCATTAAATGTTGTTTGGATGCGACTCCAATCGTTACGTCTGTCTTTTCTGCTAACACACTTTTCCCTGGCAAGTTAGGCAATTCATTTATTATTGAACAGCTACTAAATATCATTGGCTGGATCCCATGCCTATTGCACCCAATAATGAAAGTTAAACCGGTCTTTGTAAGGATTTTCTTCCCACCTTCTCCTATTCTTAGCATCCCATGTTGCCAGTGCTTGTTTAACCAGGACTTTGCAGCGGGAAGGTTAATGCTCAATTCGGAGCAGAAAATGAAATTGCGGAGAAACAAACAGAAGTGGGTGTCAGGCAAAGCAGTATGATTAAAAGAGTCATCGGAAGAGAACAAGCAGAGCAGTAAAAGCTCGCTCTGCTCCATTTTCAGTGCAACGCCAAGTTATGAACAATTTTCAAGGTCTTTTCGCAGTAATGCCTTGAGCTACTAAAGATAAAACGCGCATCTAGAAACACGCTTTATTTTTTTTTTTTTTTTTTTTTTTTTTTTTTTGTGTCTTACCTTTTCAGTCATATGTCCTTTGAAACTGGTGTGCAAACCTGAATTTTAAATCTTTATTGGGGCGGCACGGGGGCTCGGTGGGTAGCAGCGCTGCCTCACAGCAAGAAGGTCCCGGGTTCAAGTCTGTATGCCCTCCCTGTGTCTGCATGGGTTTACTCCGGGTACTCGGGTTTCCTCCCACAGTCCAAAGACAGGCGTGTTCGGTTAACTGACCACCCTAAATTGCCATTGGCGTGTGTGTTAACGGTTAACTGTGATTAGCAATAGTATGATTTATTGCAAATCCTGAGGAATCAAATGGGGTGCATGTCAGTACTATAAGCTGTCCGCTATAGAAATACATTTTGATTGATTGACTGACAACGTCCCAACTTCATTGTAACTGAGGTTGTAAAAAAATACCCCATATACAATATTTATAAAAGTTTAAAAAGATAAAGTAATGTAGGGTCAGCACCCAGGTCGGTCAACGTCCTGTTTCAGGTCAGAACTAATAACGTTGGATAATGAAATGTCGGATCGTTGCCATTGTTTCTATTTTTTTGGATTAACTAGTAAATTACACATTAATAATAATAGTTATTGGCTGGAGCCGGGTTTAGTTAGTTAGTTTGCTAGTTACACAGCCAGCACATGCGACTTCAGACTCGAACCGTTAACATTTTGCCTATTGAAAACGGCCATAGGGCTTAACACAATATACACAAATTGAATTGAACTCTAAATATATTTAGGCTGTTTTTTTTAATCGCTAGGCAAACTATTTTAAAAAATCCCCCAATAAAGTGGACACGGTAAACGTTGTAATGTGGACAGGCACATTTTAAAACAGCCCTGCGCGCACTAGTAGGGAGGGGCCTCCTCTCAGGGTGATCGTAAGGATCTCTGACTCGGCAAGGCCGCGGCTTATTCACTTACCTCTGGTTCTTTTTTGGGGGAGATTTATACCTCTAGCTGTTACACCATGTTGGCCACGGTGGGCAAACAGCTCAGAAGCCATCCTGCGGTGAGTAGTTACGGGTTCAGCGCGCTAATAGTTTAACAGCGGTGCTAATTCAGATAGGAAGTAGCTACGCTGTAGTTTATAGACGTCTCGCTATAGTGTGTACGGAACGTCCTCTTTAAGATTTTAAAATTTAACGACTGCCGGGATGACTTATTTCTGTATAAGTGCAAACGTGTTGACTAAACCACGTGTTGTGTGAAAATGAGTTTAAAACTGACATTATCGTTTCGGAAAAGCGTTATCGTCGTTGCGAGGTAGCTACATGCTAAGGGCTAACTCCGTACACCTCAAGGACGAGTCGTGAGAGGTCAAAAAAAGGGCTTTAAAATGCTCGTTAATGTTGAATAATATATAAAGCGTTTTTAAGTACCAGTCGCTGGGATATAATCGTTAATAAAAGCAAAACTGCGACATTTTTTAATCGACACGTTTTAATCTCGACGCCGAGCGTCCTGGATTCTAACACAATTCCTTCCAGTGTGCTTATTACAAAACAAAAAAAAACATACAACCACAGAAAAGATAATGATCTAAAAGTAAGTTTGCTGCTGGAATTTAAACGCTGTTGTGTCAAGGACACTTTCCGAGCTGTTTTTATATCACGTTTGTACATGTGGATATACCATATATTACATTCTTTGTCTGAAACGCTGCTCACTAAAACTAGGGGATGTTTCATTTCATTATGGGATGTTGCATTTTGAAATGATAAATAATTTTGTGAGCGCTGTGTAATTTAGTTAAGGACAAAGGGGGTAACCATTGAGGCCTTATTTAATTAGATACAAGACGTGCACACACTCGCCTTATTACACTGCTTACCATAATTAGGGGATTTTGAAGTATCCCCTAATTATTGGGACTGTGGTTAAGGTACTGGACTATGGACTAGAAGGTCGAGGGTTCAAATCCCGCTTCTGTCACACTTGGGTCCCTGAGCAAGGCCTTAACCCACAATTGCTTGGATTGTGAGACTGTATTTGAAAGTCGCTCTGGATAAACTTGCTTTAATTGTTCATGATGTAGTTTCGACAAAGTACTCGAAACGTTCCTCATACATTTTTTTTTTTTTGGTCTATGTTGACATATTGTGCTGATTTTGTCAGCTGTACGGCCATGATACAAATCCCCCCCCCCTCCCGTAGCCCATCTGGTTCAAGGTACTGTGCATTCATAAATGCCCTTCTGCATACCTCGGTTGATATAAAATAAACGAGTGATTATTTTGAGTTACTGTCGCCTGTCTATCGGCTTGAATCAGTCTGGCCGTTCCTGTTCTTCAGCAAGGCTTTTTTTTTCTCCCAGAGAACTGCCATTCACTGGGTGTTTTCTCCTTTTGGATAAATCTCTGTGAACCCCAAGGACAGCTGTGTGTGAACATTCCAGTAGATCGGTTCCCGCACCAACAACCACACCATGTTCGTGCTCCCTGAAATAACCAATATCCTGATGGTCGGTTTGAACTTTAGCAGGTCACCTTGAGCTCTACATGCTAAAAGGTATTCCGTTGCTGCAGTGCGACTTTCTGATTTCGGTATTTGTTAGCACGGAGTTGTACACTTTTTTTAGGTGTCCATTGTAGAGCGCGCGCACAGTCATGCCCTGAGGGCCACTTTAGAGACACCAATTACTCTAACGCACACGTCTTTGGGAGGAAACCGGAATAAACCCACACAGACACGGGGAGGACCCAGGCCGCTCCACCCTGGGATTGAACCCGGAACCGTCTTGCTTGCTGTTTTTTGTTTATATTCTGCTGATTTGTAAATGTGGACGATGTCTGCACATATTGTAGTTGTGGTTTGTACACATCGCTGGTGCCTTGATATTATAACTGCCCATGGGTACAAGTTTTAATCAACGTCTATTAATAGCTGATCTTCGTCACAGCTTACCAAGTTATTGTTCCTGAAACTGCAGTCCTTCCGATGCGCACAATTCGGAGGCGAATTTAAAAAAAAAAAGCTTTGTCATTGTTGGTGTTATTTCTTATTAGAATGCTATTTTGGACACCCAGAACATTGTGGTTATAATTTGTTGACATTTTGTATTTCCTTAAAGAGTACGACTGTCCTGGGGTGCCGCTTTCTTTGCCATTATATTATTTTTTTTTTTTATTAACAAGATCACTTAACTGACGGTACTGTTATGCTGAGGTGAAGAGTTAAAGTCGACTGAATTTCTGTCTTTATTTCTTTAGCTTATCCCTTTGTTCATCTTTATTGGTGGTGGCTGCACGATGTCTCTGACATACCTGGCCAGGCTGGCAATCCGTAACCCCGATGTCTGGTAAGACTGAGCTGCACTCTGAGCACAGATCCGCATCTCATCAGCCTTTGTATTTGGATGCACTAAAATAAAATGCGGGCTGCCTTTTAACTCGGGTTGACACTGTTATTAACTTAAGGGGACGCTTAAGAAAACCTCATCCGTACTAAATCAACTGTAGGTTCAGCGCCTCATCGTGTCCACAAAGTTCATTTGGCATGCTTTTTTTTGTTCTTTTTTTTTCCCCCCTCCCACTGTCTAAAATGTAATGAAATAATATCTTTAAAAGTGCATCGCAATAAGCGAAGCAATTGAGAGCTGTTCATCAGTCTCTGTTGTAATGGTAATGAGCAATTTCATGTGCTTCCTTTACTTTAATGAGCTGAGATGCTTGTTCGATTGCACTGTTTATCCTTGTGCTCAGACGTTGCTGTTTCATTAAGATTTTTTTATTTTTTTTTTCCCCGAGCATGGCTTTATTTGTTCATCCATCCAGCCATTCATTTATTAATTCACTCGTTCGCAGCTGGGACAAAACAAACAACCCCGAACCCTGGAACAAGCTGGGACCCACCGATCAGTACAAGGTAAGAAGCCAGAGGAAGCTTCGTTAATAGTGATTTGTATTTTTTAAATTTGTTTATTATTTTTGATTCTTTTGTAGTTGTACATGTGGTCAAATCTGCTCAGCTGTGAACCACAACTCCTTCAGTCTGCAGTAAATGGCAATTTTAACCCCTTAATTACAAATGAGGCTGACCTGGCAAGATTTTGGTGCAAAACTAGGGATTTCTTTGCGTTAAAACGGCGTGAACTGTTTGGAAAGTTTGGTTCTGTTGCCATGTTGCCTAAGGTGATCGAGTTAAGAGTTCTGGCAGGAGTGAACGACCGTATCAGAACCCAATCTCCGGTCTTAATGAGTTTAATTCATTAAGCCTCGCGTTCGCTCATTTTATGCAAATTCCGTTAGTAGTCACAAATCTAATCAAGCACTCGCCTCGATGTGAATTTGATACAGAGTCGAGTTGCACTTGAGCGGCGTTTCGGAGTTATTGAACGTTAAATTGCTCGGTTTGGATAAACGGCGAATGTGGACCTTCTCTTTCCACCACGCTGCCGCCGAGTTCCTGATTCCCACTGGTCAAGAGTGGCCTGATTATTTAGTCTCAAGGGCGCACCCCGGAGTTATTGGCAGCCTTATTAAAGATGCGTGAAAAGGGTTCTAAAATGGTTTTGTGGTTAATTAGCTTATCACAGCTTACAGTGCTCTGTACTACGTCCGTCGTTGCCATCTAAGCGTTTGGCCAGCTGTACAATGGGGGTCTGGCATCGGGACAGCATGGTGTCTCCTGTAATGCTTGATGAGATTTAAGAAACACGCCTCAGTACAGGATCTGTCCTAATCCTCTCTTGTGGACTCCTCTTAGGCTCCCCCACTGGTTTTCAGTGTGGCTTAGTTCGAGACTGACATGACCTCCCCTGAAGCGTCATTCTTTTGTCATTAAAGAGGATAATTGATGATTGATTACGACCCATTGCTGCCCTTAAAGTGGATACAGGCTTTATCTAAAATTATCAGCGCACTCATCGTCTGAATTATGAACATAAACCAACGTATATCGTTTGGTTCATTATCCGGAATTGAATATGGCCTCTGCATCCCCTCATAGTTCCCCTCATAGCATCACTAGGTCATGGATGGCTGTATGAATGTTTCAGAAATTACAGTTGGGGGAAAAACAAAGTAATAGAGAAACGTGAACACGATGTACAGTTTCTTCTAATGGACCACATTGCTGTTTGCCATAATGTTTCCACCAAATCTTGTTCCCAAATGGTGCAACAGTCAAATGTTCGTCCTGTAAACCCCCAGGCCACCCAACGAGGACGGGTCCCTTTTTGAGACTTGGTCCTTTTCAAGGTTTCTTCCTCACAACGTTTAGGGAGTTTTTCCTTGCCCGAATATTGTAAAGGTGCTTTGAGACAATTCCATTGTAAAAAAGTACTATATAAATAAATCTAACTTGACCCTTACTGGGTGACTGTGGCAGCCTAGCGGTTACAGTACTGGGCTATGGACCAGAGGGACCAGGGTTCAAATCCCACCTCTTCCAAACCACTACAGTTGGGACCCTGAGCAAGACCCTTAAACCACAATTGCTTGGATTGTAAGACTGTATGAATTGTAAGTGACTCAGGATAAGGGCGTCTGTTAAATAGCAGAAACGTAAATGTAAAGTGGCTGCTAGTTTGGCCACTCAATAAGAGGAGTCAAACCTCATGATTGCTGTCTGATTTGATAACGAGAGGAATGCAATTTCTCCCATCCAGTCATGGTGCTTCAAAGCGTTATGGCTGTATATGGAAAGTAAAGATCTAGTCCAAGTGTGTTTAGTTGCTCTGAGTCCATGAGCATTAGCTTGGAAGCAGTGGGTGGCTTTTGGGGGGCGGGGAAACGGGCATAAACGTCCTCAGAATGGAACACAAAGTCACTGACTAAATGGGGTAAAATGAATTATTAATTAAAGACGTGTCCAGTGTCTGTACAATTCTTATCCTTTCCAGCTCCGAGAAGGTCCGGTGAACAAGGGGCAGTGCCAATCCCACTGTTTTTGTACCTTTTTCAAACAACGTCTTGCTGTATTCCTTTGTTTTCTGCTTGAATTCCTAAAAAGCAAAACATCCTGATTCTCGGTATCTTGTGCGCTCAGCTCTTCGCAGTGAACACGGACTACGGCAAACTGAAGAAGGAGCGTCCTGACTTCTAAAGGTCCAGCGAGGCACCAGATGCACGAGGAAGTAAAACTAAAGAAGAAATCCTCACCTGCCCCAATTATCCTCCTCCCTGATAAGCAAAGAGGCTGAAGAGCCGCAAAGTTTAGGTTCTGCTCATAAGCTGAAGTTTTTGGGATAAGAACTTGTCCTCGTTTGTCAAAGTTGTCCGCAGCCATACAATAAAGGAGGCTTATCTCCCTTGTACAGAGACTTTAACGTCAATGGTCCTCGCTTACGTTTCGTGAGTTTGTCGGCATCGCGTTTTGAGAAGCGTTGCAACGTGCGGTTACCCTTTCTCTGTAAGCAGGAGTCAGAAAAGTCATCGCTCTTAACTAATTAGCTCCACTGTTGTCATCTTGCATGGCTCCTACCAGCATAACCTTTCAAAGATTGCCAAATGTGGTGCAATAATGGCTGTCTTCCAACAGGCAGGCTTGTACCGAAATTTCTGGAGTCCCTTGTGAAAGTCAGTAGTATTCTTAGCCCAGGGAGAATGACTGCGGGAACAGCTTGCTCTTCATCTCCTGTCTTGCATTTCTTCTGGACTTTGACACGTCCTCACCGCGACCTGCTCCTATAGGTAAAATCCCTCGCTGCCTTCTAAATAACTTAATCATAAGCACCGTGGATAATTTTAGTCCGAGGTCCATTTTTAAAAATAAGATCTGGCTAGATAGACCGACTTAATGTAACTCAGCGGGGTTTTAAGTCCGATCGATAAGTGGACACCTAAAAGCAAAATGGTCATGCAGTGCATATTTGAACAAGCGAGCAAATCCGTTTACATATTTTACTTTTCCGCATTCAAGTAGCTGGTGGTGCAGGGGCTAGCAGTGCTACCTCACACCTCTGAGATCCCCGGTTCGATCCTGACCCTGGGCTCTGCCTGTGCTTAGTTTGCATGTTCTCCCCACGCTTGTGTTTTTTTTTTGTTTTTTTTTTTTGTTTTTTTTGTCCAGGCACTCTGGCTTCCTCCCACATTCCAAAGACAGAATTATTTTGGTACGCTTCATTTGGTAAGGCCAAAGCCATGCGTGTTAGGTTAATTGGCATCTCTAAATTGTCGTTGACTTGTGTATACAAAACACCCCAGGTGTGTAACTGGAAACAGCTGCACGCCGGTCCCAAGCCCGGATAAATGGGGAGGGGTGGAGAAAGCAACGGCAAAAACTACTCCACCGTCCTGCCGAAATACTTCAAGGATCACATCGATGATCCATCGAGTGACCGAGAGTCGGCCGTGTCTTTACGGTTAATCCAAACCAATCCAATCCGTCAGTAAGAGGTTTAAACCCGTCACTCTAAAACATTACTTTCTGTGGTCATTGGACGTACGTTGCCGTTGTTGGACTTTATTTTGGAAGAAACGCTGGCCCAGTCTAGAACTTGACAGCGGTGCGGAAAAAGTCGCAGCAGCCTCGCAAATGAGGACGAGCGTGCGGCATTAGCAACGAATAAAAAGCACCGTACCTCGTGTGTGTTGAACTGATAAAAACAAGTAGCTCTATCTAAAGCTCTGAATCCCCTCTATCGCAATTTCTTCTTTAGGAATGTCATATTTTCTGTGGTAAATGTCATCAGGCTGCGCTTCGCCCCTCGCAGACAAGAGCGAGCGCGACGGAGGATGAGGCTTGCCTGCCGCCGCGAAATGTCAAGGAGACCTTCGCACTTTAAAAACTTCACCTGCCTTTCCGAAAGGTTATTATCCTACTTATTTTTTTTTCCCCCGCTAATGAAAGAATGGTTACTTTTCTTCTTCAAAGAGCAAAAGCTGTTTTCGCTCGGTGCCCTGGAAAATGGTGAGTATTAACAGTTGGAAACATGGGCCAGCTTTGAGAGACTTTGGGAGACTTCAGACGTAAACGGCCGCTTTATTGCGTCACCAACCAAGGCTCCAAGACCAGTTTAAATAGAAATCTCTGTGGTTTTAATCTATAGTGTAGTATTGTAGTTGCGCGGCTGTTGCTATGGACCACAATCTTAGATATGTACGGTTAGGGTTGGAGATTTACAGAAGGCTGTAGTTCAGAACCTTCGCACGGACATGGGCGTTGAACAGACGTGACCGTAGGGTCGTAGTCTTTTTTTTTTTATGCTACCGTGATGTAAATAAAGGGTATTTTTGCATTCCAATAATATACAAACCTGACTCGTTGGGACGAAGTCCAAGCTGTAACTAAAAACGGCAGGCGATGATTTACAGATCTCAAAAACTGCTCGTCTCAGAGCTCATCTTAAGTCTGTGGTGATCTCGTGTGCTACTCGCTCCAGAGAGTAGGTATATACCTATAGAGAAAACCTAGCACGTGGTATATAGGTTATAGGTGCCATTTGTGTCCCTGTGACTTTATATGTATAGATAATTAAAAGAATGAACTGTTGTGTCCTGGATAGTGAACAAAAACATGACTGAAAACTACATAGAACACTAAAAATAGCCGTTTAACTGTCCCTGGTCGCTGACATTATACTTTACATTAAAATTTAGTCCTTCAGAAATGTACTTTTGCACTTTTTGTGTCACTCCAATGTTCCAGTGTTAAGAGAAATGTATACGCCCGAACTTGAACCAAGGCCCACGCAGAACTGCTTTGCTGAATTCGGTATGCCGAATCACGACTGGCCTGCACAGAGACCTGAAATCATCCAAATCCAAGACGTTTGCCGTCTCCCGTGTGCCCCCCGTGACCCGATCGCAAAGGGACGATGGGCGCTGATCGCGTCTTTTACCAGAAAGGTAAAAGGTTTACTTCTTTAAATGCGCCTGTAAAGAGGAACAAGCTATTCTAACCGTACCCATCCAGCGTCAGGTCGAAGCTTTGACACACTCTTTTCAGTGACACGTGTGCAGTGAGGCACGAGGCATGGCCGTGACTCGAACTCGGGTCGTCACGGTGATGAACCCCATCTAAAATGGTATGCCAACAATGCAGTTTTCCTCAGACGACGTTCGTCCGAGTGCAAGCTTGTCTGTTTGAACTTCATGGTCAGCACCACAGTCCAGTTCGTTCCCCCAGGTCGGTCAGAATAGATGCTGTTATGATCCTCTCAAAGCGGAGAGTGGCAATTACGCTCTTGCCAATTCAGGAATGTAATATCTTCAACCCTAATATTTGAAGATATCAGAATAGAAGATTTAATATTTTTTTAATATCTTCGTTTGTTCAACTTAAGCATGTTCCAGAGAGGGTATTAGGCGACTTCGCTTCTGTGTATTTGGCACTCGGTGTTCTCCGGATTTAAAGCTCCAGTGTTGATTTTGGATTATTCCATTTCTTAGAATAGCGAGCTTGCGAGACAGTCAAGTAGACGGACAAATATTAGCTGGGTGAAATGCTCATTTTTCCTGTTTTTTTTTTTTTTTTTTTTTTCTTTCTTTCTTCTTTCCTTTCCCTTATTTATTCACTTCAACTTTGAACACTTTGAAGACTTAGCCAGGGTTCCAGTAACAGCTCATTATCATGAGTTATACTCTCATTATCATACACATATATTCCCTTGTCAGGCTAGAGGATTAAGCCGAAACATTTTCAGCTTGCTTTTTCTGCCAACTCTTCTGTCCACACAGATGCACTCCCTGAACTCATAACCCTGGCTCTGACTGCCGAAGCCACATTCATTTCACCGGAATTACATTATGACACAGTGACACATAAGGGCTTGAATGTGGGGGATACAGGGGATTTGCGGGCGATGTGCAGAACCTAGTCCTTTATACCAGACAGTCACCCTTGTTTTGTTTTTTTTGCGAACCAAGGATTCGATGCAACTACACGCTTTCACAAAACATAAAAAAAAAAAAAACAGTGTGTGTAATTTAGGGGGCAATCTGGGATACCACATATAGCATTTCTTTAACGTGCAGACGTAATCTGGATTAAAAAAGCATGCTGGCTTAGAGCAGGTTACTGATAAACGCTGTATCTGTTAGTAGAAATAGGCATGGCATTTTTCAGCCACAACATTCGTTGTGCTACTGACAGGGACGTGAACAATATAAGCAGTGTGCAGATGCTTTGTCTGGCATAAGCTCAGTGCTGCTGGCAGATGGAGATGGATATTTTCTGGGAATGCTCACTTCTGATTGGATTATAAACAAAGCAAGCTCGCAAGAGATTGGGTTATGCGTCAGGCACTGCTTACATTTTATAGCGTTAGAATGATGAATGCATGCACCTGAAAGTCGCAACACATTTCTCTGTGTGCATCTAGCCACTGACAAATGGATGTCTGTGTGTGTGTGTGTGTGTGTGTATGTGTGTGTGTAAAAATGTATACCATGTCTTGCTATACTTATGATGACCAA
>JAUZST010048479.1:0-25255 GCA_034779995.1 Parotocinclus haroldoi | reverse complement strand
TATATATATAGTATCTCACAAAACACAAAAGTGAGTACATCTCTCACATCTTTTAACTTTAGATTATTATATTACATTTTTTCCATGGAATAACACTGAACATATGACACGTTACAATGTAAAGTAATCAGCCAACAGCCTGCATAACAGCATTGTGCCCTCAAAATAACTCAACACACAGCCGTTGATGTTTAAACCCCTGGCAATAAAAGTAAGTACGCCCCTATGTGAAAATGGCCAAATTGCCCCCAATTACCTATTTTTCCTCCCCAGAGTTATGTGACTCATTAGTGTTACTAGGTCTCCCGTGTGAATGGGGAGCAGGTCCGTTGCATTTGATATTGTCGTTCACACACACTCTCATACTGGTCAGTGGAAGTTCAGCATGGCACCTTATGGCAAAGAACTCTCTGGGGATCTAAAAAAAAGAATTGTTGTTCTACATAAAGATGACCTCGGTTATAAGAGAATTGCCAACACCTAAAAGTGAGCTGCAGCACGGTGGTCAAGATCATACAGCGGTTTATCAGGACAGGTTCCACTTAGTACAGACGTCACCATGGTCGACCAAATAAGTTGAGTGCACATTCTTAGCATCATATCCACAGGTTGGCTTTTAAAAATGGATGCATGCGTGCTGCCAGCATTGCTGCAGAAGTTAAAGGGGTGCAGGGTCAGCCTGTCAGTGCTCAGACCATACGCTGTACAACGTCTGCATGGCTGTTGTCCAAAAAGAAAGCCTCTTCTAAAATGATGGCCAAACAAAATATTGACATTTTTGTTGCCTGCTGTTTTGACATTCATGGCTGCGTGTTGAGTTATTTTGAGGGCACAGCAAACTTACACTGTTATACAAGCTGTTGACTGACTACTATATATTGTATCAAAGTGTCATATCTTCAGTCTTGTCCCATGAAAATATATAATAAAATAGTTACAAAATGTTAGGGTGTACTCACTTTTACTGTTTATCGATATTGATACCCTTGTTGTTTTCCCAAAACGTGATTTGGTTTCTGATTATTTCTCTTAATTTTTGAGCTCTATGTATAAAATAAAAGTTGCCTACTCCCTGGTTATCACACCAAGTTCACTATTACTACTCCAGCTGCATTTATTAATATCTTTCCAAACTTATTGTTTAATACACCTACAGAGCCTGACCCATCTTAAACGTGTAACCAATCAATAAGAATGAGTATTTTGCTCAACTGTGGATAGAGTTGCTCCTGGTAGGGTCAAATGTATTAGGGAAAAAGCTAGAACATTGGTATAATGACCACACGCATACTTTAAAGCAAACGGTTTGGAGTTTAGTACGTAAGTGGCGACATAGTAAATTGGACTTATTTAAGATTGCTTTATGGGATATCATGCAGTACAAACGGGTCCTGACCAAAGCTAAAACTGCATAGTCCATTCACTCATTTATTGAGAAAAATTTAAATAATCCTAGATTTACATTGAATACTGTCCAGATTAACTAAAGCATCACAGAAAGTGACTTCGAAGTTCTGCGTGATCTTAACAGTATTGACTTCATGAATTTCTCTAACCTTACATTTAGAAGAACTTTAAGCATACAACTCAATGCTCATCACATCACCAGTCTATATATAGTAACCTTCCAGATGCAGCACTAGTGTGGATGTCTGTTTAATTAGTTGTAAATCAGGACTGGAATCTTTTCCCCAATTACTAATACTAAACCGCCCTAACTTGGTCCTCCCAATTTTCTTCCTTACTTTTCTTCCTTGCCCAAGTTCATATTGGCCTTGATAATATACTGGTCACAAAATTAGGAGATATTTAAAAATAAAATATCCCATAAAGAAATGTGTGTTTTATATTATAAGGCCAATGCCAACTGTATAATATTAAATTTATCCATTGTACAAAGTGCTATGTAATAAGTATGACTTGACATCAAGGAATATCTGTTACAGAGCCTCCAAAAATATGACACTGGGTGACGGCATCAGGTGATGAGAAAAGACAACATGGATACACTTGTACTTTAGAACTGAGGTTTTACATATTTCAAATGCAATAACGATTAGCATTGCTAATGAAGTAACATACACACTCATATAAAAACCATACCTTGTAAAATCATTTGGAAAACAGACTCAAATTTAACATAAACTTACTCTACAGTACTTTACAGTAGTTTGTGATACAAAAGAATTACAATCATTTTGCTATTAATTAGTACAAGTATTAATTTGAAAGTGTTCGACTCGATGATGCCTGCTCCATTTCTTATTGTATCCTTTCATCACAACTGACCCTTGTTGATTTTCTCAATCAGAGTCCAAGCAATTGTCCCCAAGTTCCATTTGTATGCTATCTGTGTTCCACGCACTTTTATTTATATAATAATCTATATATAACATAATTATATATAATTATTAATATAATAATCTTTTATTTATATAATAAAATAATGCTCCTTGTCTAATGACCAGAAAATAGTTCATTACATATAACTAGGATGTGAGTTTTAGTTTTTTTTTTCACATATTAGCTTTTGTCCATTTGTTAACACGTCACTTTTTCTCAGTTTGTACAGTTACACAAATTAACTTTGCATCGTTAATATAATTAATAATAGTAATCTGAATCACTGTGTCCCACACATCTATGGAATACACAAACATTGTGAAAGTTAAATAGACAGGTGAAAGCCAGAAGAGAGACAAGTCACAGAGAGACTAGAGCAATCGCTTTAAAAGAGTTTCTGGTAATGGGTAGATTTAGATTTGTAATGATCTTCTTGTTGAAGGCATACAATTGTCATTAAGTTATCAGAGCAGACAGATTCCAAACATATTAGTTGCTTGTTCAGAGTGATATTCTAAATGTAGTTGTACATCTGCCTTGGCAAGCAGTGTAAACCCCAAGACAGTGGAAAAAAATATATCACCTTAAATTGAGTGATAGCAGAGGGTAAAAATAGGAACTCACACCAAACATTTGCCTGAGGTCTGGATCTCTGAACCTGAAAGGGATGTTGGAGACGTGGAGTCGCTTTGGTTGCGACTTATTTTCCGTGCTTTCAGAAGATTGTGTCTGTTGCTGGTTGTCTGTCTGTGCTGCGTCATCTGTTTGCTGCAAAGAAGGATAGACATAAAATGTGAAAAGAGGGAGAATTACTATTAGTGCATGCATTTCTGTTTAAATCTTATATAGCTTTATTATATACTATAGTCCAGCGTATTTTATTTAATGAAGCATATTGTAATTTCCATTATTCATTCATTTATTCATTCATTCATTCATTTATTGTCTTATCCGCTTATTTTAGTCATGGGAGAGCTGGTGCCTAACCAGTGAGCAGTGTTCATTTTGATTGACAAGTACGTTTTGTCATAAAAAAGTATTATATTAAAAGTATTATTTAAAACAAATATATATATATATATATATATTTTTTTTTTTGTTTTGTTATGTATTTATTTTTTATTTATTTATTTATTTTTTTTGCCAAATTTTTTTATTGAGGAAAAACAAATATATATTTATGAATTTATGTGAAACAAAGTGAAGCAAGGCATGAGTTGGGAAAGCCAGTTAAATCTAACTAAGTACTTAATTAAGTGAAAAAACAAGGTTAATAATGAAAAATAATTTTTTTTAAAGAAAAACTAATTAAACCTACGCATTAAAATACAGCCCTTGTCTTTTTCTCTGCTCATTTGCATTGTAGTACTGAAATGACTGTCATGGTGGCATACTAGACTTAATACTGTAAGATT
Source organism: Parotocinclus haroldoi (assembly GCA_034779995.1). Lineage (NCBI taxonomy): Eukaryota > Metazoa > Chordata > Actinopteri > Siluriformes > Loricariidae > Parotocinclus > Parotocinclus haroldoi. Next base: position 21,497 of record JAUZST010048479.1, on the reverse strand, counting down.
CACTGACAATACAGAGGTATTTGGCTGTTTTTTGGACCCATCTGCTTCCCATATTGCGGCAGCCCATAGGAGTGTTGTGAGGCTCAGCTACAAGCGGTGGCCCAGCATTACGGATGGACAGCAGTGACCAATGGTCTCACAATTACATTCACTCTGCCAGCACCTCTTCATAGGTAGTTTGGGTAGGTGCTAACTACAGTCTTTATGCAGAAGCAGCATCAAAACTCCCTAAATGTCATGAGGAAGAAAGACTGGGAACATCAAATTAACAAATTCTGGTATGTGTGGCATAGGAATCTTTGTTGGCCAAAGTCTAGGTGGGTCTTCTCAATGACTCCCATGCATAGCTGGTCCAGATCACTGGATTTCTTTTAATTAATTTAAGAGTGTTTTATTTTGTTCACTGTTACATATGTTTTCTTAATAATATCATCCTTACAATCCTCAATTCCATTTTATTCCATTTTAAATATCAGGTTTAACTTTCATTTGTTGAAAAAATTTGAGCAATCATGATTAATGACTTCAGAAACAGAACTCACCCAAAACAAAATACACTGTGCTATACATTACCTTACTTTATTAATGCAAAATAAGCCCTTTGAAATGTTACTTCCTGTGTTGATGTTTACAGTATTATATCATTTACCCTGATAATAAACACAGTACCCTGATCCCTCTTGGTCACTAGTGGCTAATAGAGGCACACAGTAGCCATTACTAAGTAGCCATTACAAAATTGCTGAGTTGTGAGAACACTGAATTGCATTCTCCAAATGTGCTGTAGCCTAATTAAGTGAGTCAATATTAGTGCTAGCTGATGTGTCATTAACTTAGAAGCGCATACAATAATGGTATTTAGAGATGTGTGTTTGGTAAAAAGTAATACAAAACATATAATTAAAAAGAAAGTAAAGGCAAGTATGAAAAGAGAATAAAGATAAGCATGAGAGCGCATGAGGAAAAATTTAAGAAACGAGCAATTTAAAGAGGTTCAATACACCAGTGAAACCCTTTTGGAACCAAGTTGAACGCTGATAATAGAACGAATGGGTTAATTGTAGCCAAGTTATAAATCGAGGCAATATATTTATGTGAGGTTTTGGAAATTAGGGACATTATATTATCTTAAAGGACCAATTCTAAAATTGAGCAATGATAGGGTGATATTGACAAGGGAAAAACTCCCTAAATAAGTAAGGTGGATTAGATTAATTCAACACTGAAAAACACAAATTGCATATAAACGTAGTGACATCTACATCTAGTATTTTACACCTGTATTTTAGTGGTTTACGTTGATCACAGTGCCTTTAAACTCTCAATCAGTAATCCTAGACTTCCCATTTCACTGAAGTGTAATTATAAGGTGAGTTTTCTTGGTAAGCCAGCAACATGGGAAATAAAACAGAACATGCAATTCAAATTTTAAAAAAGCGTTGACCTTCTGAAATCAAGAATCTTTATAAAATAAGTTTATAAAATAACCACTCATCTGAAATGCCCACATCAAAAGTTAGATGATTGTTCTAGTGAAACTGAACGGACAAACTGTTATATTTAGTACAAATAGAGATTGAGGTTGTTAGGGTTCGCACTGCGAGCCCTTTTGCGTTGTTCGCCGCGTTGCGTTACTTTACCCCTATCCCTTAGTGTTGTGTTTCCGTTTTCGCCCCTACGTCCCTAATGACGTTTTTTCTCCGCGGAGATCGATTGGTTTGTTTCTTTATTTTACGCACCTGTTCTTTATTTTAGTTAATAAATTTTGTTATATGAACCGATCGAACACGCGAGCGTTCGCTCGGCTCTTTACGTTATCCCCCGTTTGTCTGCGTTACGTTTTGAGTGTTCCCCTTGTCTGTGCGTGCATTGTTTGTTTTGTTTCGTTTTTACAGTCCGCTTAGGACTCCGCCGCTGGTCTTCCCGGGCGCTGATGGCTGGAAGGGGCTGTTCCCTGGACCCGCGGCTCGCATGGCTCGCGTTCGGGTCGGCAGCCTGAGGGGTATATATCCGGCCGTAACGGGCAGCCCCTCGGATCTCACTCAGAGCCCATGCTGTGGACCCACCACCGGACTCTGGACTCTGGGCTCAAAGCCCCTACCGGATTCGTGTGTGGATTACGGTTGCAACTATCGTTTAAATGCCTGCTATGTGTGTTTTTGTTTCAATAATTCCTAGGTTTTCCCCGTATTTTTGGTCTGTCTGTGGATACTGCATTATGGGCTCCGGTCTTAAAATCCGATAGGGATCCTGGGGATTTAGCGGGACCAGGAATGGTCTTGCGAGATCTCTGGGACGCCCTATCGTAATAGAGGTGTGTAATTACATGTGCACTGTGTATATTAATGGGAGGCACGGTGAGTATGGTGAAAACAGGCTACAAGCAATACTCATGACTAGCCTTGTGCTACACACCGAGCCACCATGCTGTCCAACCTGCCAATTCATTCCAGATTATTTTGAAGAAAATAAGGCTACTGCATAACTACTAAATTTACATTTATGTCATGAAGCAGATGGCCTTATCCAGAGCGACTTATGATTAATAAGTCTTATAATCCAAGCAATTCTGGGTTAAAGGCCTTGCTCAGGGACCCAGCTGTGGCAGAGGTGGGATGTAAGCTCTCGACTTTCTGGTCCATAGTCCAGTACCACTAGGCCACCACAGTTTCTCACATTACAACTACAGAGGTAGTGGTAAAAGTGTACTACACTGGCTAAAGAATATGGCCAAAATAACATATATTGATATAAGGGGTTTAAGAGTAAAACTTTAAGAAAACAAACACAAATTTAAAAAACAAACTTTTAAAAATGTTTTTCATGTCAGACAATGTCAGACCAAACTTGTTAATCACTGATCACTAATCGCTAAATCATTAAAAGGTCAGGAATCAGAATTATAGTAAGGACTTTATATAAATTACACATCAAATTGTTTATAACATACTGCAGTTATGTTACTGGGGCAAGAGAAAAAAGAAAACTGATCATTTTAGATTTAAACAAAGTTTTAAACAAGAAAAGTTGTGACAGCCATTCCACACGGAGAATGTTCATATTAAGCTAACGGAAGCCTAACAGAAGCAAAATTCAGCTTATATGACCTAGTTAAAATGATAAGAATATCTCTTGGCCCTCTTTTTGCAGGGAAAAAACAGGCCGCATGCCAAGATAAAACACAGTCTTTGTGTATGTAGCATGCAAACAGCTGACACTCTGTATCGCAGGCCATCTGTGTTGCATTTCTTCCCTGCTGGCAGCCCACTATGCCACGCTTGAAAAATAAAAATAAACAAACACAAAAATGAAAGAGAAACAAGCTCGCTTCTACCGAGTCGCTTTCTTTTGCATCAGAAGGACATGTCTAATAGGAATTGAGTTAAACAGACTGAAGCAGTTGCATTGCATCATACTGCTTAGGCAGGAAAAGAACAACACATATAAAATACATACAAAATAAACAAAATCTCATTCTCCCACTCGTGTGCAGCACACGCAAATCACACATGGAGTTAGGTCATAAAGGGGCACCCCACCAAACTGACAGGATCACCTTAAAGCCACCAGTTATTAAAATGGTAACACTTTACAATACTGGTACATAACTAAGCATACAATAAGATTAGTAACAATAAATGAATACATGATGTTAACTACTTACATATTGTTAACTCATTTTGCTAATTAAATAAAGACGATGCATTGATTAACATTCTTTTTGTAATTGTCTAGTGTGGATCTGCTGGGTACTGATTTGGGTATTAATACATATGTTTTTAAATTTATTTCTTGTACTGCACGATGAAGTGCATATGTGAGGCAAGATATAGATTTATTTGTGCATGTTTATATTATATGAATGCAAGTGTAAGTGTCCCAGTTACTGACTGAAGCTCATTTGTTGCATAACTTACCAGCCATCTCACATGCCTCCATCAAAAAGAAAGTCGAACCAGCTGTTATTTGGATTTAGCTGGTAGAACATTCTGAGCACACCTGTAGCATATCCTGGTGGTGACATGTTCACGTTAATGTTGCGATGGCATGCTGGGATGCTTTTAGTGCTTTTAGCGTACACGTATGCACACTTTATTAAAAGATATATTTACCTTGCAATGCCACCTTCCTGTTGTGCAGTTAGAGACTGTTCACTTATTAGCCACCAGTGGTTCATTTCAGGGAAATCACCAATTGCTTACTGGAATGAAATAACCCACTGACTAGTCTACCAGCTAAATCCAAATAACAGCTGGTCATTTTTATTATACGGTCGAAACCGGTTAACCGGCCCACATCGGGGGGGCGATCGTTTTGGTCCTAATAACCGGCTGGTCTGATTAAATGAACATGCCCTATGTTACAAGATGGGATGTGCTACAATTAATGTAACATATTAAATGTTTATTAAACATTTAATGTGCAATATACATGTTTAGCGAACGTACAAACAAGAAGTTTGTAGGTTTGCTACAAAGTTTTTCGAAACGATCTACAACACAACGTATAGGTACTCAGCATGCATGTAAAAAACAAGTTCTAACTAAAATCCAGTCAACGTTTGAAGAGCTTATCCAGTGATCTGATGCGTTGTCTTGACGGACTAAAATCAAGCAAAATCAAGAAAGTGGTGGGCGTGGTCACCTCCCACTGGTTTTGCTCTTGTCAACACAACCTTTTGGATTTCCTGACCTTTGATAAAAGCCTAAATTCTCCCAGGGATCCCAAAAATCCTCCCATATCTCGCTGATCCGCATTGCATCCGCTCTAAGTGGCGACTTGTGGCTTCTTTTTCTTATTTGCTCTCACGTTCTTTGGTCCAATTAAGCAGAATTTTGGTCCACATAAGCAAATAACATTACACATATAAGGATATATATACACACACACACACACACACACACACACACACACACACACACACACACACACACACAAGGAGTTACCAACAGGTCCGTAGTACACACTTTTTATGATCTTTTTACAGAAGGAATGTTAATTAATGTATCTAGTCTTTAATTAATTAACATAATGAGTTAACAAAATGTAAGTAGTTAACATCTGCCTTTAGTAATGGCTATTCATATATCACTCAGATTATTAAAGTATATTTATCATCATATCTCATGAAGCACCAATTATTAGTTCATGCATGTATTGTTACTAATGTATTGTTACTAAACTTTTAGTTAAGTCTTATTGTATGCTTAGTTATGTACCCGTATTGTAAAGTGTTACCATGAAAATAATATATATTTTTTTATGAAACGTAAAAAAATATGGATATTTTAAAATATTACTTGTTACTTATCTGTCTCATTTTCAAGTCCAACATACATTATGACTGGTGTGTTAATGTTAATGACTGAGTTAAAGATTTTTGTCTATTGTGTCTTAAAGAAAAAAGAAAAGAAATAAATGAAATAAAAAACAGTTACTACAATACAATTGCTCTGCCATAAGACCAAATGGAGTCTGTGTTATTAATTGTGAAAAAACAAGACTGCATTTATTACAGCAATTTTAAAAGGAGGAAGGACGCTGACAACTGTGTGTGATCCATCCATAGTTATCCTAATGGCACAGGTGTGTCATCTGGACTTGACAAGGAAACATGACGCTTGCTCTCCCAGGATGAGGATAAGGGAGAGGGGTCAGTGAGGCGAGACGGCCTACACACAGCAGACAGGTCAGTCAAGTGGTTTGGGAGCAGATCGGTTTACATACAAGCGCTGGCCACTGAGGTCAAATGAACAGGCCACTGAACTACCACTAACATTCTGTATATGACACTGATGCTTACTGTGATGCTATAGTGTGATCCAAATATCCGAGTCTACTGGCAGGAAAGGTTTTTATTTTGTAATGTATCAAAAGAAAAACCTTAACATGACATGACATATACATTACTGCCAAAAGCACAATTGACACTATAACACATGGAGTATGTTAATAACTGAACACTCTAATGGATCCATTACGATCTAAATGTCAACCTAAGAATCATCAAGCAGTACTATGGAGTGAATGCTCATATTGCTTCTGCCCTACATAATCATCTTATCTCCTAACTGTAAGTAACTGTACTACTACACCTTTTCAGGAAGTCAATACATACAAACATTTTAATTTAAAAAATTGCGGTTTCTTGCAATAACTTGACTTTTATTTAATTGCAAACAATATGAACCCATGAATTATGAATATCTCATGTTTTGTCTGATCGGGTTATTTTAAATTGTTAATAAATATCCCTGCATTTCAGGCATGCAATTTCCTCCAAAAAAGTTGGGACAGTGACAATTTAGAGGCAGTAAAGACTTAACTAAACTAAATACTGATGTGATTTCAAACAGGTGATGTCAAAAGGTTATTATAATGATGATCTGGTACCAGAATAACATTCAGGAAAGGCTGTGATGAGCAAAGGTCAGAGGATCTCCAGTTTGCCTGTGGCGAAAGATGTAATCTTGAAGGAAGTAATGCTTCTCAAAAATCATTGTACTATCCTGTACTAAATCATGTACTATCCTGCTTTAATGCTGCCATCACACACTGAAAAATACCTTTGCCAAGGGCACTGTCACAACCCATACCAGACCCATGACAGGCCCAGGCTTATGGACGTTTAGCTAATATAAATCTGGATGGTCTTTTTGTTTGGTCTGGCACACACTGCGTCCATTTTTTCTACTTTTCTCGGCTCAGTGGAAATGTGTATTGTGTTTTGATGACTCCGTATTCCGTATTGTTTTTGGGAAATAAAATACACTATCTGTTTATTAACAAATAAAAGGATAAAGGCTAAACATTAGATATCCTTGGTTCATACTGTCTGAAATGATATACAAGTTGAAGTACATGTCAGGAGCACTGTATTGTTTAAATATATTTTTATTTTCCATACCATTCCAACTTTGGGTTATACATTTTGTATGTATATTCATTCTCTGAAAGCTGTACTTCCCATAACTGTTTGACACGATCTTTATGGATGGTATTTCCATAGCCAAAGAGCCACACGTAAGCCTTATCCGGAATTTTATGTGCAAGCATTAACACATGCAACCTGGTTAAAACTATATGATCTATCAGGAGAAGTATTTTCTCTTGCAGTTAAAAAAGTATTCACTATCTAGCCAGTGGACTTCTGCTGGGGAGCAAATATGCTCCAAGAATGGGTGGCCCAGGGCATTTTACCAGTTACTTGGGGGACAGCAAGTACTGTGTATAGACACGTTCTTCCTATTTTTCACAGTTCTTAGAACTGTGCCCCCTTTGTCGCATGTTCACACAGCAGGAACTGGCATCTTTTTCTTAGAAGGGCATGTATAGGGCCTGTATTAGCTCCTAAAAGGTTTTTTTAGTACATAGGAACCTACATGATGTAGGTATGCAGTGGTTGGTCCAGATGTAAGAATATGGTGACTGACACAGATGTTTGATGTAACTGTACAATGACTGGTTCAAACACAAGTGCATGTCTTAAGCTCAATCACCATCATAACACTAACAAACAAACTGACAGTGAAGCTCAGGCTTTACTGAACCAATCTGTTTCACTGTGATAGCCTAGCGGTTAAGGTACCTTTTAGTCCAGGGTTCAAATCCCACCTTTGCCAAGCTGCTACTGTTGGGGCCTTGAGCAAGACCCTTAATGCACAACTGCTTGGACTGTAAAACTGTATCAGTGTTAAGTCGCTCTGGAAAAGGGCATCTGCTAAATGCCATAAATGTGAATGTATATGTTACAAAGGAGGGGTAACGATTTTGAGTTATAAAAGCAATATACATGAGGCATACATTATTTCAGCTTCACACAGCAACCCTACTCAGAGATTTGAATGCCAAAAAAGCCCTTGAATGAATTTAACTCTCTGGGGTGCCACGCAGGGAATATATCCTGCCAAAGCAGTCCCTAGAACTTGCTGGTACTAAAGAGGCTTATGATTCATAAGTCCCACCTTCACTTTTATGTGATACCGTTGTGGTACTTTCTGTACGAACATGAATCTCACAGAAATTAAAGTATCTACCAAACTATTAGTTCCACATAATCTATGTAGCTCTGGTCCTGGGCTGGAGAAGTATCTTCACGTATCAATTCCCCAACGCAAACCACTTGCTTCACCAGCAGGGATGCATCTATCCTTACATTCTTGTGAAATTAAAAGCTGCCTATTGGAGTGCCCTGAAATAACAGGCACAGATCTGTCCGTGGACGTTTTATCCACTGTCAGTCTTTTGCAGAGATTACATGATGCATTCAATTTTGATGATAATGATAGCATTAACTGCTGTGCCAGATGCATTAATGGCGAAACACTATAACTACCATAAAATTGGTAATATCAGTATTTGTAAATATGCATGGGGACACAATTTGTGTCCCAGGCGATAATGTGCTAGGCATTTTAGGACTGCTAAATGCAGATCTGGCCGCATTTGGTTAGTGAACTCTTTTGAAAAATCAAAGATACTGAAGGTTACTTAACAGGACGGATGCATGCTCGTCTATCTGTTGTTAGGGTTGTAAAAAAATAGTCAAATTATACAGATTGGCTAAATGCGAATACCATGATCAAAAGTCCATTCTCAGTGCTTTTAGTGAATTCTCAACGAGCTTAATATGGAATCAACTCTCTGCATTTAACTGTCCCTTTCGAATTCTTGTGATTCGGATGAATCTTGACTTGAAAGTAAGTCAGATCTTATCAGATCTGTTGATGTAAACCAATATTCTGGTCTAACCGAGAACATAAAATAGGTGGAATGTCAAAAATACATAATGCAAGTGTTCTTAGAAGATTAATCAACACAAATTTAGCAGCATTAAAATAATGACTGTTTGTGTGAAATAATTGTTAAAGCAAGAAATATTGTCTCAGGATATATTTTCTGAAACCTCTGTCTAAGTGAAAACAGAGAATCAAAGCGTGATTATGCTGGAACTGGAAACTGTGGCCCTCATACACTATCCTTTTGACCTAGCTCGTCAAGTGTGCTAGCACCCAACTTATACACAGAGTTCCTGGTTCATTGGTGCATCACTCGCGCCTTCTGCTGGACCAGAGCTTACAGGCATCTGAACCAGCCTCAGAATAGAGGTCTGATTAGACTGTTTACAGTGGTAAAACAATCTATAATACCCAACCCTGAAAACAGAGATATCATTGTGTACAACGAACATGAACAAATAGGTAAGAAGGTGCTGTATTGGGATAAAAAAGATCTGAATTGAGCAGAATTGTCCATGTGTATGGGGCCAGGTATGATTTTATCATATGGAACACGATGGCTAGCAGTGTTGCCTCAGAATGAGAAGGTCCTGGTTCAATCCGCAGGTGGACCAGATTGGGTCTGCTGTGTAATATGCATGTTCTTCCTGTGTCTGTGTGGGATTACTCAAGGTACACTGGTACCCCAGTGTGAGAGTGTACGTACCAGTGTGTAGGTGTGTGTGCGCACTACGTTGGATTGACATCCTGTCTAGGGTTCCTATCTAGGGTACAGGGGTCCCTGCTCTCTGTACTGCCGACTAGGCCCCGGCTGCCCTGCAACACTTTTCAATATCAAGTGGAAAGGGAAATGAATAATTGAATAAATGAATGTTTTTCTCATGTATGTCAGTCAGTGTGAGCCATGACTACATATGCGCTACTCCCATCCTACGACTGCAGTGGTGTTAGTACACACCGTGATTCATTTTTTTAGCCTTCATGGTAGGCTGAGCCATGCTCAGGCATGTAGTCGAGGACACTACAGTATAATGTGTAGTACCTGTGAACAGAACACAATATGAACTGCCTTTGAGAAATCTTATACGTGTGAAGTCTTTACATTCAGCAGGAGTAGCTGGAAATTGCTGTGCTCACAATCAACAAATATAGGGTGTATCAGCATGCCCACAACAAATAAAAAAAAGACAACCAATTCCAACCAAACTCTTGAACAGAACAAGGAAACCAACACGCCCCAAGTCCTCAAATTAAGTCTGGTCATATTAGATGGACAGCAAGCAGTCAGTTCTCGTAGTAGATGTGTTGGATGCAGAAAAGCAGGTAGGCAGACTTGACTGACTAGTGACAAGGGACACATTATTAAAGTATAAAGTCTGGGTCCCAAATGTCATCAATGTGTGAGAGGCATGCAGGTAATTTGAGCTATTCCCAAAAAAGAAAATGGTTACTGTGGCATCTATCGATGAAGTAATATTGTTGGCAATAGGTGAAATGTAGCACAACTCACAATGCATTGCATTCTGCTGAACATGTGGTAACCAGTTTGTTGCTGTGATCGATATTCTGTTGTGAGTCCAGACATTAATTTTGCCATATATCTAAACATTCGATCAATTGGTCATAATATTGTGCTCATATTCTTTATGTAAGTATGTATACGTATTCTTGAATCATAAATATATTTGTTAAATATTTTAGGACTTAGGGGATCCCCTATGCAGCTCTGCTGGAACTCCTGTCCAATAATCCATGGCGGAATTGTGCACAGTAGAGCTCAGAACCAGCATGCCTAATCACTTGACTGGCAACACTTTGTCAACCTGGCACACAAATGAAGCAGCGTTCAGCACACTTGGGATGCCGACACTGTCTGCCTCATCTGTCTGTCTGTCTGTCTGATCACCTGCTCAGCCCTGACTTATTTTCTGTGCTCCTTGCTCTTTTAAGCTTAATCTGCCTATCTTTGCTAATGTAACCAAGTCACCGTCGGTAGGGATGCAATTAACTTCCTAATTTAAACCTGTGTTTTTTAAATATATGTGATTTTTTCAGTTTGGAGTTGTTTGTTTGTGTTTTAATGAATGCCCCAGTGTTAACACTGCTTACCTCTGTCATTACAGAACTGCCAAACACTCAAATCAACACCACGGCTCAGTGGTCATTCCAAGGTTATGCGTGGCGTAAATATGCTGAGAGAGAAGTACTGTCAAATCTTGCTCAGTGTGTGCTCAATAAAAACATCTGCCTTCAGGGATCCTTTTCCAGTTGCTCAAACACCCTGGTCTTATCTCCCTGTGATTGTTGTCCCCGACTTCTCACAACATCCCCAGTCTCAACATTACACTATGGTATTTGTGGTGGTCAGTCAGATTAGCAAAGGGTGTTAGATTCCCTTTCCCAGTATTTCAGACTTCCAAGACACTGTTCCTGTTGCCTAACTTATTGTACTCCCAGACTAAATTGTAAAAGAAAAAGGGCTCCAGTTTGTATCTAATTTTAGTCATCCTTTCATGTGTCTACTGTTAGGGTTCCTACCTTTTGCCCCAGAACATTCGGCCATCCTCGCCAGTGGTCATTACAGAGTAATCGGTGAGGTGGTATATTTAGGACCTAAATTTAGGACCTGATTACATCTGCTGTCCCCATTACTTAAGTGCTGGTTTTAGCGTTGTTTGTGGCCAGGCTCACTCCACTCAGTACGCTGCCCGACCACCGGCACACCTTTAGGGTTAGTTATTAACGTCCTGGGGCTAATAGTGCTGACGGACGTACGGGGGAAACCCCTGAGGTATTTAGTATTTTAGGGGCACATTGAGGGTCTCTCGTTCTTTACTTGTGCGCTCCTTGCACGCCTGAGCTCCTGCTCTTCCCGTCGTCGGCATCTATCAGGCCTCCCTCCAGCCGGCTGCGTAACCTGAATGAGACATGCCCTGGTTCGACTTACTCGCGTCATACGTGCAGCCGAGCACACGCTCGCCCCCTGGCGCGATCTATTCGCGTTCGCGCTACGCTCTCCTTTTGGCGCTTCGCCATCTTCTGCGATTTATTCGCGCTACACACGAGCGCAAGCTCAAGCTCTTCCTCTGGCGCTCGGGCTACCCCCTTGCCTCGTTACTTGGGAGACGTCCCACCTCAGCGCGCTATCCTGCTCTCTGCACGTCTGCCCCGTTGGCGCCTCTCGAGATCAGTTCGCGTGTTGGTCCCAGTCAGGACGCAACACAGCGGCGCGGCTTTTCTTCCTTTTGCTTTTTTTGTGTTAAGTAGGTTTCGCTCCGCTTTTCTCCTCTGTTTAGTTTTCCTATATTATTTCTCCATTATTATTACACGTCGTGGGATTCCGTCACTCCCGCGTCCTTGGGGCCTACCACATATAATAACATCTACAGGGTTTTAAAGTCAGCCTGACCTTCGGCCATCATCCTGGGGTGAACAGCAAGGCTGAATGTATGCCGCAGGGGCCAGGTCATTATCAAGTCATTATCTGGAGGTACACTGACCACCAGTAGCCATAGCAGGGAGTCATCTGGGCATACACTGCCCAGAAAGGCGAGTATAGCTACATACTAAGCATCTTTAAGGAACCTTACACCAGGTGCTTTAGTATATTCAGAACTATTCAGTTGAGTATCCATATGATATACCCGATGCAGCTTCTTTCAGGAGTCTGTCCAACTGAAGCATCTACCTCCCACTCCAACTTATGCTGTGGAATACTGCTGGATACCAGCCGGAGATGTCCTGATCCTCACTCCAGGGCTGCCCATGTCAAGTGGTTGCCTCTGGAGTGTCTCCTAAGAGAGTGAGCAATACGGTGTAAACAGATCCCCCCATGTGGTTCTGCTGGAACTCAAGCTCCTGCCCATGATCCATGCTTGATCGTGCTCAGCAGAGCTTAGACCTAGCGACCCTTCTGGCCTCAGACCTAGCAAACCTAATCGCCTCAACACCTTGGCTAGCTGGTGCAATAAGTCAGTAGGGTACAAGCCGAGCAATGCTCAATACTAAGGATGCCGATGCCGTTTGCCTCGTCTGTCTGTCTGCCTGCTCAGCACTGACTGACCCGGTCTGCTCTTGTTCATTGATTTCATGTCTGCATGCCTGTCCTGACATAACTTAATGACTGTCTACTGGCTTAGTGATTCTTTCCTAGTGTAGTTCTATGTTTTTAAAGCTATGCATTAATTTAGTTTTAAGATAGTTGTTTGGATGATTTCATCTAGTCACTATTTCATAACAGTAAAAAGAAAGTAGCAGCATAACATCCTAGTATGATTTCTCTCCACTGATCCCCTGTCTGCAAATACCATACAGTATGATTTTTAAAATACCCGGCTAATAAAAATGAAAATGGTGCTCATAAAAATAAGCGTTCCAGTTATTTCGACACAACCGTTACAACCAACTAATGTTAAAAGCCCAAACTGTAACAGTTAGTGTATTGGTAAACAGAAAAGGTTTATTCAAATGGAAATCAGGCCATTGAAGAGACATGAAACTTAGATGCTGGGTTATCAACATGCTAGCTGTTTCTTCACCTTTCAAATAAAACTGCTTGCAAATTAAGACTTATTGACTTTACCGTAGTTACACGCGTTAATGAACATCAAATAACATATATAGTAAGCAAAGCTAAAGTTTGCTTTATGATTTAATTTCATCTACAAACATAAAAAGGTAAATCGAGTGTTCAGAAACCCTTTTCTTACAGCAGACAGAAGAAACGCACGTGAGAAATGACAGTGTTCTAAAAACAACTCCTGTTGGATGCAGTCATTGCTTTGGACTACGGTAAAATTATGCTTTCTCTCTCAGACGAAAGACTTGCAGTGAATAAAAAGAGGGGGTAGAGTGAGACAGAGTGAGAGGGGAAGAAAGGGAATGGGAAAGTAATGACTTTTCCAGATGTAACGCAGCACTCTCATTGTCGCTACAAAAATGCAAAGTTAAAACACACAATAACATCTGGCTCTAGTTGCAATGCAATCATATTTTCCTTCAGAATAAAATGCTAGTCTGAAGGTTTGATCTGTTCTGGAAATTGCATTTACGCAGCTTTCCCTTACCTCAGATGTATTTAACCAGCCAAGAAGGGGTTTTGAAAGCGTTTACAGTTTTAGACTTAAGCAGAAAATTGTATATAGCTAGTCATCAATATCCAGTTTAGCACCATGCAACCCCCAAGCCTAAATACTGTAATTACACATTCATCAAAAATGACTGTAAAGCTGGAATTGTTTTCTTAGTTAGAACAAAGTCTTTATCACTCTAAGCTCGTGTCAGAATCAACGGTCTGTGGTAGACTAACATTTAAGGTACTGGATTCTGGACATGATGGTTCAGGGTTCAAATCCCACCTCTGCCAAGCTGCCACAGTTGGGTCCTTAAGCAAGGCCCCTAACTCACCATTGCATGAATTGAAAGACTGTATGAGTTGTAAGTCGCTCTAGATAAGGGTGTCTGCTAAATGCTGTAAACGTAGATGCAAATTACTGGTTGACAGATTATTGAATTACAAAAAAAAAAATGTCACAAATTAGTCCACAGATCAACAGATCTCATCTAACCACTGACTATACTGAATACAGAGCAGGGAATTTGAGAACATTCTGCTTAGCAAAAACCTCATTATGTTCTAAAAAAAAAAGTCTTTTATAAAGTACACGGTTTAGGAGAATAAACCGTTATTTCAATATTTGGGTCGGGTTAGGTTGACTCCTCAAGTACTGTGGATCAACGTTCACCTATTTTTTTTTTCAATTCATAGAAAGTTGCATCAATACATATTTTGAATTGGACAGAGATGAAACTACAGCTATTGTGAGATGGGTAACATTGAAAGTCTATATAAGAAGATAAATTATTAGTTTAAAAAAAACAAAGCAAAATAATCAAGAACTGTGACAATTGAAAAACCAAATAAAAAAAAAACTTGAAAGGACAATGATACAGGAAAATTAAAGATTCTTTCAGTCTTGAGAGCAAAATATGATAAAATGACATCCGATAAGGTAGCCAAACGTTTCATGTGGATTAAACAAGTAAATTACTGGCCTGGAGGGTTAAAAAATGCAGGCAGAAAGAACAAACAAGTATAAAGTCAGAGGATATCAGAAAATGAAAGAATAATACTAGTTAGCCTGCTAACAACAGCGGTAAAGCACCAGGACCAGACGACTTAGCAATTGAAATGTCTACAAGCCATTTTGTAAACAACTTGACAACTACTGGATATGACCGAAGACTCATTTGTTAAAGAAACACTTCCAGATTCGCTTAGATCACCCTTAATTACTCTAATTATTAAAACCAAACAAGCCCCAAAATGAATGCTCCTCTTATAGAGCGATTCGTTTAATTTAATATGATACAAAGATATTACGTAAATCAAGAAAGTATAACAAATGTCTACCTCATCTAACGAATGGCAAGCACCAAGGCATTGTACAAAAAAGACAAGATTATCATAACACAAGAATAAAAGTTCTAAATATAATCTTTGAGAAACCCAATACATCTGAAACAGCAATGCTATCAGTTGATGTCTGTCAAGCTTTTGATAGGATAGAATGGAATTTTTTGTTTGATGTGCTTCACAGATTTGATTCTGGTAATATATTTCTTAAGTGGATTAAACTATATGAACTATATACAGACCCAACCTAAAGTCCTAACTAATAATACCATTTCAAAACCCTTTAGCCTACCAAGATCTACTTGACATGGCTGCCCGTTATCACCACTGTTATTTACAATAGTAATTGAGCCTCGGGCCAGAGCTGTTCAAACACACACAAATACAGGGCATAACAGTTGGAGGTACAGAGCATCGTAGCTCCTTATTTGCTGATGATACTTTTATCTTGTCAAAACTAAAGGTTGACATCCCTAATTTAGCTCCGTTAATTGAACATTTTGGAAAATGTTCTGAATATAAAATTAACAATTTCAAATCAGTACTAATGTTTCTCTACAAAGAAGAAATACATAATTCCATAGAAAATACTTCAGTCACAAAAACAATAGAGGGTTTTAGATACAATGCTCGCAAAAATTATGAAGCATGAAGCTCAATTCATTGTTGTGATACTTGGGTGTGGAGATAACTCCGGAACTAAGTGAAATAATCCCGTCCTATTATGACCTCCTGCTTGAGAGAGTTACTGATACGCTGGGTCACTGGTCTACATTGACTATATCAATTAATATAAATCTAATAACTGCAATGTTAGTCCAATTCTAGTTCTGTTTTCAAATACTTCCACTGCCTTTTATGATACACTCAGGTTTTTTTTTACATTTTAAATGACAAAGTAGATTTATTTGGAATAATAGGAATGCCAGACTTCATTCTAAACTGTTATATTTACCTTATGAGCGGAGAGGCATTAAATGGTTTTATATGGCTACTGAGCTAACTACGGCATCATTGTATTTTAGTGCGTTGGCACCCCCTGCCTAGATAGATATTAAACCAGAGTCTCTTATAGATCTGCCATTAAGTTAATATTTATACCAAGAGAAGAGACAGGCAAAAAAATCCTTTCTTAGAAATACAATACAAATACAATTCTGCATGATGCGTGATGGATCTTTACGAGAAGGGATTGTCCTATTATCTATTGTCCTTAAGATATGTCAGATATATATTAGATATAGACATGTCTAAGTTTTACCTTAAAAACACTTGTAGCTAAAAATGACAAGTCCTCAAAATCTAAATAAGTAATGTGCATACCACCCTTAGAACTCAAGGAATTCACACTTCATAGTTTAGAGGATAAGGGCCATATAAATATTAGCATACTGCATTAGACAATACCACTGAACTGACTGCTTGGAAAAGAGATACTAAAGACAACACTGGTGAAACAGATTGGGTAGATGCTTGTTTAAAAGCACAAAAGCAAACATTATATACAAGGTTTTGATTACTTCAACACAAGTGGTTAATGCGGATGTACAGTATATAACTCCTGTTACACTGCATTACGTGACTGCTAATATTCCAGATATCTGTGCTAAGTGTATAAATGGAAAAGGCACTCTTTTTCACTGCCTGTTGGGATGTACAAAAAAATCAGAGCTTTTGGAGAGATGTTATAAAGTGTTTTTCAGACATGTTTAGTGATTATATTCCTTTAAATGCCAAACTGTGTTTACTAGAGATATGTCCAAAGAACTTTTTTAGAAACACCAAAACAATATCCAGCTCCGGACTTTGGACTTCTTCAGGCCTGGAGGGTTGTTGCGCTGGGCTGGATGTGCATGGATGGTCCAACATTGAAAATGTGGGTAAATGAACTTTAGAACTCTATTGGAACTCAAGACTAACAGGCATTGTTAGGGGTAAACAGAAGTTCATCAATCTTTGGTTACAATACATGATCATAATGAGAAAAAACCACAACTGCTATTTATTTACAGTGTATGCTTGTACCTATGTGATATTATTTATTTATTAATTAATTGATTTATTTGCAGTTTGTTAAAGGGGTGGTGGTTTACCTGCGTGCATATGTGCTTCAGGATGATGTTGATATAACAAAGGAAATGACAATAAAGCTATGTTGGGGTTAAAAACATACCTCTGGACCCTCCTTATATTTGGAGAAGATTCAAGATTTAGAAGGTTACTGAATGTTACTAAAGTTTATTACATTTTGTATGAACATTGATAAATACATATTATTTGTAAATAAGTATGTAAGTACACCTCACCCATTAATAACATAGTAATATTGAAAAAAAACAATCACTTGGGGGTTTGGAATGGATTAATCTAATTTCCATTGCTTATTCTGGGAAAATTTGGTTATATTATATGTGGAAATAGGTGATATGGTTGATTTTGCTTTCCTTTTTGTAAATGTGTTTGTTCTATTCATGAAAATATTACGTGGTCGGGGAATGTGCTCAAATGCTGAAATGTCAAAACATGTTGAAATTACTAACTACAATTAGGTTGAGTGTTTTTGGGCGTTTCTTTTGTTTTGGTAATCGTGCCGTTATGCTTGAATTAACACGAGTTAAAAGGCTCCGTCACATAGCTGTAAAAAAGGTGCAATTTGCTTTTTACTTTGTATTTAATTGCCCAGCAGTGCAGATGAAATATATTGTTTGAAATACTTAAGGTTCCACAAATAGTGACTGCCTCTCCCAGTAAATCTGGGTAGGCTTTGTACTTCAGTTACTGAAAGAACAGCAAGACTCTCAATTATTAAAGGCGATGTTCTAAAACATATGAAAGATTCAGACAGTGCAGCCCACCAACACACTCAGACGCAAGATCAGAGACACGGACTTCATTCAATCTCAAAACGCGAGAAATATACAGACAGAGAGAGCGAGAGAAAGTAATACAAATAGAATGGCAGAAATGTGAACTGACAGACAGGAAGATGAGAGCGGGTGTGATATTGAACTTTGCGCTCAATGAGGCAACAGGTCACTCTAATGTTAACCATGCTCATTAACATTGTGACCGTGGCTACTGCTACTGCATTGCCGAACCATACATCATTTCTGATGTTATGTTGTTAGTAGGAGATTAACTCCTGAGGACTACATTAATCATTCATATTGCACTGATGTCCAATAAACTGCAATATTCTCTACTGATTTTTACCTAGGAGTTTATACATAACACACACACACAGACACACATACACACACTAACAAACAAACACACACACACACACACACACACACACACACAGACTATACACATCATGCACCACTCATAAATGGTGTGCATTAAAAACAACATTTTCTATTAAACTGTGTTTGCATTTTATTTCTATATTTTATGTCAGCAATAAGTCACACTTTGCTAAACACTACAGAGTCTCTACCGACGGAATTGCGGCTATACAGAACACTGAGATGAAAACAAATACACATAAAAAGAAGGCATGAGAAAAAAAAATAGCAAAACAAAGACACAAACAGAAACAAAAACACAGACAAAATGCAAGTGGGACAATCAGAATTAAAGGCATACAGCAAGGAAGTCACGAAATGAAACACATAAATGCAGAGACAGTGAAGTAAAACTGATAAGAATAGACAAAATGCCAGATAGGCAGACAAATAGAGTCAGAGAGACCAAGTGAGAGGGAGACTGACAGAAGATGGAGAGATAAAATCACAGGAACCCGCTGGTGAAAAAGACAAATGAGAAAGACAGAGGCAGATAGACAAGTACAAAATATACATGCAGAAAAGGAATTAAGTTGTTGAGATGGTGACGGACAGACGACAGAGACATAAAAGGAGTACAATGTTCGGCATAGTTCAGTTCCCAAATTAACAATGCTATCTGAACAGGTATGCTGCTATAACGGATGCCGAGCTCAAAGTCAGGAAAGGAATCAGACTGCATACTAAATGATGACTTCTTACTTGTACCTAGGTAATATATTTTCGTTTCATTCCGTGCTTACTTGTGAGTTACTGATATTGTTTTATAACCCCAAAACATAAAGCATAAAACATTAGAATGGTATGTAAATTACAAATAAAACAAACAACAAGAAAACATATGGTTTTACATACATTTCACTGACTTTTATTTCATTGCTGAATGTGTGGTCAACTTCATTTCATTGATTTGTTACTAATGCACCATCCACAAATCACTGAGGAGCAAAGGCGGACAGGGGATCCCCAATTTGTCAACAAATGTGTGAGGAAGTTAAAAAATGTTCCTTTAGGAAAGGATTTGCATATTCTCTCCTCTACAGTGCATACTATGATCAAATAACTCATGGATTCTGGTGGAAGCTCAATCTGTAGGGCCACATAGGCATAGTGAAAATGTGCATTATGGTCAGATTGATCAGTATTATGTTTTGGAAGAAATGGACATTGTGTGATCTAAACCAAAAGGACCATCCAGACAATTATGTCTGTATGATGTTGTGTCAGTCATTTATACTTCTGTCTGATTAATGTGTTAATGCAGCAATGTACGTAGGGATTTTAGAGCAATATATGCTGCCTTTAAGACGACATCTTTTTCAGTGACATCCATGCAAGACGATTCAAAAAGACATATTTCTTTAAATCACATATTTTTTTTTACCTCGTTTCAAGCCCTAAATTGCTCCCGTCACAAACTTGAACTGTGTTACAGCCCTAAAATTCAAGAACTGAATTTTTAATTTGTTGTTTAACAACAAATTTAAGTCGGCTACAAGAAGATCATAAAATATACTGGATTCATACTTTCTGCAATGAAATAAAAGTTAAAGTAAAATGTTTATTTTATGCTGAGCTTTTTTTACATTTTCAGTACTGTTCCAACTTTTCGTGATTTGGGTTTTATTTATTTATTTGACTTTTTTTTTATTCAAATGAGGGAGTCATGGTGGTACATAGTGACATAGAAATGCGCCTCTGTGATTTAGACAGGATCGGCATGATCCCGGCAGCTCCCTCACAGCTTTCTGTTGCTCTCGTATTCCAAGGACATGCATAAGGACAATTGGCATCTCATGTAACAGTGTGTGTGTGTGTGTGTGTGTGTGTACGTGTGTGGTGTATGCATGTAGTTCATCATTCTCCATCTTCCTCATTAAAAGCACGCAGAAGTGTTGAATATATAGAAATCAGATGGAGATTATAACACATGAAAAATAGTAAATAAAGCTCATATTATTCAAATATTTGCTGTCTTTTTGCATAAATGAAGTACATTAAGAAAACTGTTGTTGGTTTTTTTGCATGTGCTTATGACTTGTGGGTTTTCCAAGGAACTTCCTTCAAAAACGTGCATCATAGTTATGCATTGTAACATTGGCATTGTAAAACCATCCTGGTCTTGTGTGTATGTGTGTGCATGAGAACTATGCTTGTGTCTTGTGCTGCTGATTACGCCCTCGCCACCCCGCAACCCTAAAATTAGGCTAAATGAGTGAGTAAGAAAAGTAGCAGTTCAAACGGAATATTGAGATATTCACTGAAGAGGAACAATGCAGAAATACATACGTTTTAAAAAGACAGACACCGAGCTATACACAGGTGGGCAGTGACAAAATATACAAGTGCCAAAAACTATGAGCACTGAGCATTTTTACATAGGTAAAATGCTAATTTAAATAATCCATTCCAGAGGCCCAGCAATTCTAGACTGCATAACGAATTATATACATTAACTGAGTTGTACTATACGTGTTCCTGCCTGATTTACAATGGGGTTGCGTTCTAAGAAAGCCATCATAAATTGAATGCATTATAAACCAAGGAGGCTTATAAAGACTATACTTTAGCCGCTATGCCATAGCGGAACCTACCCTAAACATGCTTAAAATACTTTCATTAACCTGAAGTTGGGTAAAACCATTAACAAAAAAATTGCTGACAATTTATTATCAATTATTATGTAAAGTGAAATAAACAAAGTGCTTAGTTCATTGCCAAACTTAAGGCACGGCTGCTCAGCTAGCTGCTGCCTGGATGTGCAGCCTATGCAGGAGAGTATCATACAGCTAAGTGGTTTTCACTGTTTTCCTTTTGGTTGGCTGTTATCACTGAACTGCTTAGGACCCACAGTGCCCCTTTTACTTTAAGAATACTGTACTGTAAATGTCAAAATAAAGAAAACAAGAAACAGTGGGCATCTGTGCCTACTGAGCGAGAGCTACTGTAAGACTGTGTTTCATATACAGTATAAATATGTACACACACACACACACACACACACACTCTCTCACACACACACACACACACACACACACACACACACACACACACACA
>JAUZST010048468.1:0-25266 GCA_034779995.1 Parotocinclus haroldoi | reverse complement strand
TAACACTATACTGTACTCTATCACTGCCATTATCCAGGTAACAATTTAAAAACAGCATGAACCGTGCTATGCTATGCTAGCTCACATGGTAATCCTCATCCGTTACTCTAACATGTTTGCGTTTCAGGTTCTGTATTATCACCGTTTGCTCTCGTCCCAAGTCAAATCACTTTTGCAAAGCTTTCATGTTACACATTTCTTAGTTGCGTGAAGCGTGAAGTGCTGCCACATTTTGAGGATTTGAGCCGAACCTTCTTTTTTGCGTCGGTCATGTTTCTTTTGTAGAATGTATTAACTTCTTAATATTGTGGTCTTCAGACTCACTATATAATATTAATACTGTGGGTTACTTCTAGTAATCATTCACGGACACGAGGATGCAGTACAAATCTTTTACTTGGTAACTCAACAGTCTCACATAATGGAGCACAGTGTTCACTCGTATAAACCACACTTTGTGTTACACTTATATAGAAATTTCCGTGTCGTCCCGTTCAAGTCGTTCTGATTCATTTTTTTCCAGCGTTTATGAAGCGCCGCAGGTGATGTAAGCGGTTATGTAAAGGCGAGTCAGACATAAATCGTGTGACGCAACGAATCGATAATGAAATTAATTGCCAACCCTTTTAATAATCGATTTTTATCGATTTTATCGATTCGTTGTTGCAGCCCTACTTATGTATCTCTTTTTCAAGAAAAGCTAATCATTGTAAATGAACAATAGTTATACAAATAATATTTGAAA
Organism: Parotocinclus haroldoi; assembly: GCA_034779995.1. Classification (NCBI taxonomy): domain Eukaryota; kingdom Metazoa; phylum Chordata; class Actinopteri; order Siluriformes; family Loricariidae; genus Parotocinclus; species Parotocinclus haroldoi. The sequence continues at coordinate 24,521 of JAUZST010048468.1, read as the reverse complement.
AATCTTCTGCGAAACTAAGAATGTTAACTGTAACATTGGGGTTCATGTCAGAAAAATGGCACCCTCTGGCTTTGAGAGTGTACAGCTTTTTTGGTGCCCTTCCCAACTGTACTGGATATCTACATCCTTTCATTTTACTCTTTGTTTCTACAAAAAAGTAACTACACCTTTTGGCTGCAGTATGGACAGGTCTGCTCATAAATAAGCAAATGTGAAATCAGATTTAAATGTGGAAATTTGCTGTAATACTTGATGTGACCCCTCATCAAAATTCAGAGCTCTGATTTAGCGCATAAGGTCTTTCTCTAGTTCGGCTTTCCTCTCTCTAGCTGTCTCTAATCAAGAGTTCATAACCAAACATGTTGAAGGTGGCTCAATTCTCACTCCTTCAAACCAGATGTCTAACAGATGGGCCTCTTCCTTTTCACCCGAGGGACTTCTGGAGTTTCCATACTTGCTTTCTCTCTCTGTTTTTTCTTTCTTTCTTCTTTTTTTTTTTTTTAAATTCAGACTTCTTCGATCCACCCACTTTTTTCCATCAGCATAAAAAACCCCCAAAACAATGTGATGAAATAGTAAGTAGATAGGTACTTTCAGAAGGCTTTGCTCGACACATTTAGCCATATGTCACGGTGAAGACAAGTGCCTGTGTTCCACCTGAACCCCGTCTGGATTTACTCTGCTGCTGTGACCATCTTTCTTCTCTTAATCACCCAGAGGGCTCAATGGATGATCTGCAGGGGACATCAAATAGAAACTGGCCAGGTAGAATAGGAAGAGGAGAGAAGGAAATAGTGGAGGTGAGAAAGGAGAGAGAGAAGCAGGAGACTTGGGTACAATGGAAATGAGGTGGACAGGGCAGCTAAGGGTAGAATAGAGTTAAAGGAGAATGGGAGAAGAAAAGAAAAGAAAAAGAAGAGAAAGGCAAAAGAGAAAAAAATGTCAGAAAGGCCAAAAAAGAGAAGTAAAGAGACTTACTAAAATAAAGATAAAATAGATAAAATGTATAAAAAAAAGCATGTGATGGGAGAGAAGAACAGAGACTAGAGAAGGAGAGTGAAAGAAAAACAAAGAGATCTACTGTTCCTGTAGTCTGAGAAGACATTTGTGTGCAGTTACAAAGGATATGGAAAACGAGAAAAAAAGTAGTATCAAAGGGAGAAAAGAGGAAAGAAGAGGGAAAATGAGATCTGGGCAAGAAAGGCCAGAATGAAAACATGGACAGAGTAAAAAGGCCTTTTCCGTCCTCCCAGAAACGAAGACGAAGAGAGAGGACAGCCGGACCAGAGAAAATCCTTAGACGCTAAAACGGAGCTCTGAATTTTGATGAGGGGTCACATCAAGTAGTAATAAACCAACTAATTCTCTCCTTCCCTCCCTCGGACACCTCCCTCGGATGTCTCTGCCAAGATTTCAGCGTGTATAGCTGACATATCATCACGGATGGCAGATCACCACCTTAAGTCCTGGCAAAACAGAAGTCTTACTCTTTTCAGGTGACTACTGTAACTCCCTCTTAACTGGGCTTCCTCTGACCGCTATCCGATCCTTACAGCTGATATAGAATTCAGCTGCAAGACTTGTGTTCAATGTTCCCAAGTTCACACACACTACACCACTGCTCCGATCTCTTCACTGGCTCCCGTATCGTATCAGATTTAAGACTCTGATGCTTGCTTACAAAGCTAAAAATGGACCTGCACCCTCCTACCTTGCAGCACTTATCACACCCCGCACTGCACCCCGCTCACTCCGGTCCTCTAGCACTGCTCGACTAGGAAGGAAGGCGCTCATCTAGACTCTTCTCTGTTTTGGCTCCTAAGTGGTGGAATGAACGTCCCCTCAATGTTTGAACAGCTGAGTCTCGGGCCATTTTCAAAATGGAGGCAACATGATTTTGAGACTAAGAAAAACTTGCTTGGCTTACAGTGTTACACAGCGCTCCTACTGGCGGTGCGAATGCAAGCAAAAAAAAAAAAAAAACCCTGGAATTAATGTAGTTCTTTGGTAACTCCTTCTAAGTTAGTCCCTAGAACTGTGTGGTGTGAAGGTGCCTAAATAAAGTGGAACCTCGGATATCGAACGCCTTGCATTCCAGACAGACTGCTTGCTTGAATTTTTGCAAATTCAAACTCAAGTTCTGCCTTTGAACATAGGCACCCTACTACTGGTCTACAGGTGTGATTTTAGACCCTCTCAGTCTCGGCACCACTGTCCCAGTGACAAGACATGGAAATAGCGTACACGTATTTCAAGCCTTTGTTGATTTTGTATAGTGGTATTACGTTCCTTTGACTCGTTAATCTTCAATCACATACAAATATAGGCACTAGGAAACCAATCAGGCGAGGGTAGGGAACGGACGAATCCTATTTAACTCTTGTGGGGAAATTTGATTCCGACTTTGAACAAATCAGAGTTCAAACTGCCTTCTGGAACCAATTAAGTTCAAATTCCGAGGTTCCACTTTATAGTAGAAAATGGGAAAGGGAAGTCGGAGTAGACCAGACCGAGCATGAGAAGTGAGTCAAATGTTAGAGAAAGAAGAGAAAAGATGAAGGGTGGAAAGTGGAGGAGGCGGTAAGGTGAGAGAGGAGAAATAGAAATAGTTTGGAGAGGAGAAATGTGTGGCAGAGAAAGCAGGGCACACACACACACACACACACACACACACTACCTCCAAACAGGACCAGAGACGGTGGAGTCCCTATCCTGAGCTGTGGAGTGAACGGCTGAATGGCTGAATGAACAGACCTGCTCCTGTTTAGCAGTGTAAACAAGCTCCTGCTTCGTCTGCCATCTGTGATCTTCACCGCAGCTTTCAGACAAACTCACACCTTGCCACCAAAATCAGAAAAAAAAGCGGCGCAATATATATTCAGTGCTTTTGGCATGACTCTAGACATACCGCAGCAAATACAAATAATATGTCTATATTACATTGGATATGATATTAGGGCTGAATGAATATTGCATTCATATAATGGCATGAGAAACTACTGAGAGGATTGTTGGTGACAGCAGTAAGTGCTTTTCTATCACTGATATGACCGTTATGTTATTTCTTGTAACGTAGCTAATTAGACTTGATACATGACAAATGCGATGTGATAGTTTTGCACTATTGCTCACCCCTAATGGAATTTTCCATTAAAAAACGTGTTTGCCAGTCAGAGCTGTGAAAAGAGACCTTTGTGATGCTATATATTCTTTGCCAAAAAAAGAGTACCATTGTGTGCAAAAATGTGCTATTCTTGTACTTTGGGCCAAAAGAAAAATAGTTCTGCACAACAGAACATTATCGTGTCTTACATATACACATATTGTATGTAGTTCTGTGGGTTGCTGCAGTTGCAACTGTACAGCCGGTTAATTACTTGCCCAGAATTAATAAGTGCAGGCCACAAGACAGAGGGAGAAATAGCTAGAGAAAGAAAAATAAAAGTGCAATTAACATTTGTTTTCAAGTCATATTTTGCGAATAGACGAATCTTTAATGGTTCTGAATTTACTTCACTGACGTGCCATGCATTATGGAAATTGTGTTTTTCACTAAAGGCAAATCTATCAGTTGTACGGCAGCCGTTGCTGAATCATTGATTACGCCTGAAAAGCAATCAGGAAATGAATAATTGTAAGTTTGGGAGACGGAAACGGAAGAAAACGTATCGTTACCCTGAATTAGGAAGGATCGTTCATATTGGCGCGATGGGACGGTGCCCGGGGCTTATCGAGTTTTCACTGTGTGACATTTCCGTCTCTCCTCCATTCTACATGCTGTCCTGAGGCGCAGTGTTTAGGTTTTTTTTGGGCCAGTCAAGTTTTTAGCTGTCACTTAAAGGCACCCCGTTGTGACAGGCCGTTGATGAGCATTCACTGAATGATATGGAAAGCAAATCTAATTATCATAAAAAAAAAAAGGGTGATGGCTCTGGGGAGTATTAACTAAAGTGAATGATGTGCATTGGCGACAGCAATGCACTCGCACTTGCCCTCCCTCTTGCTCTTTGTAGTACACGTTTGGTGGGCAACACAAGCCTAGTCCTTGCCAAAGGCGCTGTCACATAGTGTCTTCCCCCTGTCTCAGTGTCGTGCTTTTAGGCATTTGCGCTGATTTCTACATACGTGTGCTGCACACATCTAGAACGAATGACTAGTTTGCTTGTAACAGAACACAAGTCATTGCAAATTACTTGACTGTTGTTTCTTAGAATCGTTTCCTGTTTGGCTGTCATCCACTGCACGTCAGATTTAACAGAGAAGCCTGTGATTTCAGATGTCTAGGTGTATTGATTTTATGTAGTGCAACACCTTCTTATTAACAATCCACTTAACAGTGCATTTTTATAAACACAGGCAGACGAACAGCCGCGAACGGGACCCCAACTGCGAGCTCGTGAAAATTCGAACAAAATCTCAAATTCAATTGAAATCTGTCTTTTAACTTCGGACGTTGACAAAGAGAATTTAGCTATTTAGCCACCCTAGAGTAACAGTTCGAAGTTTTGCTGGGCCTCCCTGTGAGTGCCCTGCTCACCTGAGTGAGTTTATCGGGCCAGGCTGGCATAAAGATGTCATTCATCAATTTTATGTCAGCTTTGGTCCAGCACGGCCTCTAACTGCACATCTTTTTGTGAGCAACATTAAGGTTGACATATTGCATGTTTTATACCTCCTCAAATGACACATAAAAACCTTCCCTCCAGCTGGAATCTATTCCTCTTGAAAATGCCCAGGAAAGAAAGGTTCTGAGCACATTTTGCAGAGGTACAGGTCAGCTGACTTCAAATCTAAACCCTACTCGGATTTGGAAATGATTCATTGTAGTCAGATTCTCAGATAGCGTGTCGAGCCAGATGTTGGTATACAGAGTAGCTCTTCTCACTATCAGTGGGTGACCTTACAGAGACAGCTGTTTGAGCTTTCTGTGAATATGCATGCAAGCATTTATGTGGGTTCTGTTTTTCGTCGTGGTTCGTTGGCGTACAGTAGTCAGCGAACTTTTCGGCACTCCCCGGTACTCACAGCGGGTTGTGATTCTGCAAAGGAAGTGTTTTGGGCCACGCGGCAGATGGTGGGTAACAAAATATCATTCCATTTCCGCTCAGAGCTACGCTGGGAGCCAAATGATAATCGAAAACTTGCAGCCCCTGGCCGTAATGAGATTCGCTGACCTTATTACCAGCCAACACGGCACAGTGAAAACTCTATATACAGGGATAGGATGTAGGAGAGATTTCTCTCCAAGAGGGAGGTGTGTGTGTGTGTGTGGTGTGTGGAGGTGTGTTTGTGTGTGTTCTCGCTGTTTTATGCATCTGTAACAGTGTCAGCATTTAGTTTTTCATATGCTGTCCCTTGAAATATCGTTCCGCTATGTTGTTTTTTTTTATTATGGTGCTAAGTTTAATTTTGGAAACCCTTTGCTGTTCACTTGCTAATTATCCTTTTTTATTGCTTTCTGGGCTTTGCTCTTAAAAAAATGTTTGAAATTGCTAAATATAGTGATGAATAACAAAACAATAGTAGAGACAATTTAGAAAGTGACTAATGACTGAAGTTAAATAAAGAAAATACAAAGAATAAATGAAAATAGAAATATATAAAATATATGCAAACATACATTTCACAATTGAATTACATAAAACATTAGGTCCAAATAAATTTGGACTTGTAGGGTTACTTAAAACTCGTTATACTGGTATATAATTTACATTTTTTTTTACACGTTTGCCGGCAGGACCCTCTGGAAAGAAAGAAAGAACAAAGAAAGGCTTTAGGGAAAAAAATTGACCTCATCCCTGTATGCCTGCATTGACGATGCTGCATCGCTTTTCCCTCAGGTTACCAGACTAATGGCCTCATTTCTTGTCCCCTGTTGATGTTATCTTATTTTTCCGCACATTGATCAAAGAACATGCTCTGTCTAGGAATTTCTAGGAAGGGTTAGTTGATATAGTTGGTAGTGTATTGGTTTTTCTACTGCAGAAAGGTCTGGCCTCCATCCATGGAAATCATATTAGGCGGATGTAGCTCCATGTTATTTTTAGTGGTTAGTCTGCTGCTAGCCTAATGTATTTCAATTTGCCAAGCATGCATTAAAGCAGTCATTTCTTAAAAATGATTTTCCCTGTTGACCTCAGGTAGTTGCTCATATTGGCTTGTGCATTAACTGCCTCCTTTGTAAGTTCAGTAAACAGACCTAGTGTGTGTAAAGCTTGTCAAGGAAGTTAAGTAGATGCTATTATATCCGCAGACCTGTTTGAATTTCCCGACGTGTTTTCTAGCGATGCACAATTATAGGGATGTTGACTTGACAGCTTTCATTCGATTTCTCCATTCTCGTTCGCTTTTGAAAAGACTTCACGATCGACGTGCGCCTTTTCTCCGTTGCTCTGACATGATACTTTTTAGCGTTAGCATAATCTCTAGAGCAGCCCTCAGTTATCAAGCTGAACAGACAAATGTCATCGCCAAGCTGTCGGATTGAGCTCTCCATTCAGGGCACTGCAGTTATTTTGGCCTTTATCAGCTTCATCTTTGATTTCCATTATCTCTTTCTGAGGCTGGAGCGGGACACCCATGGCAAGCTGGACTGATAGGGGGTCCTAAGCTTTGTGGCTGCAGCATGGATGATAGCCACCAGTGGGGAGAGAGGATTGGAGTTAAATGGCCTGTCAGTAGGTGGATTTTCGTTAGTCTTCTCATGGATTGTAAGTCCTTAATATTAGGCATATTGGTATTATTCTCACGGGACAGCCTGCATAAGGTGGAGGATGAAAAGGAACTGGGAGGGTGGAATTTTTCTAGCAGTCCAAACGCTATCCTTATATCTGACATTTGTGGAAAGAGAACAAGAGATGGCAAGAATGGAAAGAACACAGACAGATGAAAACAAAGGCAAAGCAAGGCAGCAACATTGTCTTCCTCTGAGCCATCCATGAACCGTAAGGGCAACATATGATCTGTTTCTTTTCCCCCCAAAATGCCGGATATGCGCAAGAGGAAATCAGCGGGGGATGGGATGAAAGGATGGGAGCAGGGAAGGAGAATTGAGACTTCAGGAATACAGAGGAATACAGGAATACTTGCTGAATAAGTGCTAAAATATTGCACAGTCATCACTAGTTGACCATTTTCCTGACAGGATTGCACTCTGGGGACACGCCTACATTTTACTCTGACTGCTGTTACAGGCCATTTTTTTTTGGGACGCTAAAGCAAAGTTCCCTGGGAGTCAGCCAGTCAAGGTTCGTTTGAGCAACAGCATCAAGCATAACAACCAACGACACTACTAACTTCGTACTCGCTGTTCCAGAGGAATATGGAATTGGGAGTATTTGATATTGTGTGAATCTGTGATGGAGTTATTTGGGTGAAGGAACATTCAGTGTGATTAATCGTACGATCCGGTATTGCCATTTATAATATATTAAAGTATTAATATATTAATTTCTTACAAAAACAATTTAACAACGTTAAATTCCACTTTCTACACCAAAGTAGAACTGCAAGTAGTTTTTAACGACCAACAAACACGATCAGCGTTTGTTTGCTTTAACAACCGAGACAGTTAAAATACCATTAATTAATAATAGGAAATAAACGTCACTGGGATTTGAATCCGTAAACAGCAGGTCATCCCAACAACCAGTCAGCCCTGCAGATCCATGAGCAGAGACAGGATCTGGAGTTTAAGAGTGGAAGTCTATCATTCACGAGTGTGTGTGTGTGTGTGTGCGCACCTTATCACCTCTAACTATCTCTCTTTTCTTTCATCACCATTATTGATAGACTGATTATTTGTTCAGCCAATGAAGTACAGCTTGCAGCGTATAAACCGGGACGACTAAGTGACTGAAAACAAAAATATGCCGAAGGAACGTTCAGTGACAGCAGGGCCACTTGTGAGAAGACGCTGCTGCCACGCGCACTACTGTAATATTGTTTATTTTTGCAAGTATTTATACACTTTCTCTCAGAATCAAGAACATGCTGTTATCTGGTCAGAAAAAAAACAAAACGCTTAATTTATTATTCATTCATAAAAAAAGAGAAACGTATACTTAAAAGTGTATTTAGTCATTTTTTGACATATCAATCAGTCGCAAAAAAATAAGTGGGCCATCGATCACCCTGCCAATGATCCCCATACAGTATATAGAGTCATACTTCCCGGCCTTAGACTCAAATAAAATTGCATCATTTTACTACTGCTTTTATGTAGCCCCTTCTACAATATGCCGTGATAGATATTATATTGTATATATTCCTATTATATGTTAAACAGACCATGCAATTAAACTGGTTAGAGCCTCCATCACTACATTTTTTGAGAGTCCTGAACCGCCTGCCTGCACATTGCTTTAACACAATGCTTCACTAAAGAACAAAACCAGGCATTTTTTTATTACAATAGTCACTTGAGTGACAGCTCGGGATGGAACAAAGCGGTCTAAGAATGGAAGTGAATAGGATTAAATGCAGAAGGTGGAGCGAATTAGCAGTAGGTCATCACCCTTACTAGCGCAATTCGCTTCCTCCAGTGGTCTAATCAGATTAATTAGTACTCATCAAACACACAGTCAGTGGACAAAAAGCGTGGAATTCAAAGATGGGCGGGTATGTGTGTCTTAGTGAAGTGGTTTTTATGATGACTGACGTGCCTTATGCTGTGGGGGACAGTGAGCTGATTAGCTGATTGGCTCTGCCATGGTAACAACAGCATTGTTTGCATGAATCCTATCAGGCATTTATGCCAGCTTTGTCATGAAGTTGAACGTTATAGGTAATTCGCGAACGTGTACGTATCGTTAATTTAAACGAGGCCTCAGTGGCTGTTCACGACAGCGAGGTTATATAGACACTCCCAATGCTGCACAAAGTGTAGTAGCCATTGTCTTAGCAATATATAATATATCATTTTTTATATCAGTTTCTTTATAGAATACTACCTTAAAATACAGTTCGTTTGTATGCGGTAAAAAACAACTGAACAATAATAGAAAAAAACGCTATAGCAGCATCTGGCAGCTTCACTGGGATGCCAAGTTGTACCCTCTGCCTTCCAGGACTGAACTTTTTGGACGGGCACAGTCCCTGTTTGAACAAATCACCAACAACATTTATTTCATTTATCATAGTGCTATTGCTAAAACAACAATCTAATGGCGGCCTTAGACTTTTGCACAGTACTCCATATGGTGTAGTATGCGCTTAATTTACCCAGACTGTGGGCTGGTGGAGAGGGATAATAAAATATAGGGGACTGCATCGTGATACATGAACAATCTAATGGGAATGGAATTCGCTGGGTAGGGAATGGGATTTGGTTTCACCACAAGTGCATAAACGATGCTGGCCAAATGGATTTGTAATGCCTTTTCATAAAGATGGTCGGCCAGCTCAAACGGGTTGACAAAAACACTAATGTTAGTAGCAGTGGAGCAGAAAGATAAGATTCATTACTATAAATGGGAAATATAAAAACAATACAATGTCTAAATCTGACCCTACCAACAATTAATTTAGCTTTACTAAATGCGTTACCGCCCTGCCGAAACCCCAAATAACTCCAAATCTGTTTTGTGCATGCACCAGATTACATCCCCTCTATAACTGTTCATTGCCTGTACTGTAACTATAGTTCAAAAATAGGATACTTTGCCCTAACGCGCTGATTACGATGGCTTTTGTGCACCGGAGTTTTCATTTCTTGTGTGTTCCAAATTCCTGTGTACCGGGTAATGACTGTTCAGACCTCGGAGCAAATGGGAACACTCAGCTCTAATAATAAACCTCAGTAATCTCACCCAGGTGTGTTATGGGTGGAAAAGCCGTGACCAGGCTTGTTAGTACCACCATCCTTACAAAAGACAGACCTGTGTATATGCATTCGGATTGATTAATTTATGATTGCACGTCAGGGCCTCACAATGAATCGTATATATAAACATGTTATTATATAGAAATATTATAATGAGTCCAAAACAATCCTTAACATCACAATTTTATGCAGTAGCCAACCCTACTTCGTGGAGATGCTTCACCCCTGTTTAAGTTTTAGATTGGAAATAGTGCAAAGAAAACAGTTGGGATGCCATACTGAGGAAGGTGAGGAAATCATTTCTTTATCCAGTATGTCCGTACGTAACCGTCTCTGTGTCCAGAACAAATATATTACATACAGAGTTTGGTATTATTCACAGACTCAGACAACTGTAGAAAATCTAGGAATGTATCCACAGCGGACAGCGGGAGTCTACGTTAAAAGTAGACTACGTTAAAACTTAAGACAGAGTCAAACAAGTGCAAGTGTTGGAGATTTTTTGAATGGCTTGGTGCAAATACAAGCGAAACAGATATAGAGCCGGGAGTGTTTGTTTCCAGTCATACCACCCAGCAAGTATAGAAGAAAGAGTGTTGTTTTTTTCAGGGAAAGCACAGCTGTAATTAAGCAGCAGGCTGTGGAAGGAGCGGAGCGTCAGAATGGAGCTATGAGGAGTGATTTACCTTCAGTACTGCTCCTTTTTCACTTCACTTCTGTTGGTTTTAAATCGCTTCGTCCAGTGTTTCCTCTAGGACGTTCTTCGGCGACGGCAGCGCTGGAAAATCATCACAAAATTTTCACATTCGTTTCTTTTCGTTGTATCCTTAAATGCTCTAGGACGCCGATGTGCGTTGGGCTTTACGTTATATCGCGAATGTTTTTTTCTTCTTCACCTGTTTAATCTTTTTTTTTTTTTTTTCGATTCAATGACATGTTATAAGGATCTGACGATGCGGCGGCAGTCACTTGATAGAATATGTAGCCGAATTACTTCCATCTAGGAATTTCATATAGAAGTTTCACTTACCGTATAGAAATACTTTGTAGTTCTACAATTACAGACTGCAATCCATCTATTTCTCTTTATATTTTTAGTCCCTCGTTCCTTGTTCTTTAATGGCCAGAACCCCCACAGATCAGCACTGCAGTGACAGGAAAGGAGCCTACCAAAGTATGTCAAGAAACAGATGGAATGAAGTCTACAATTGTAGAAATAACAAAGTGCATGTGCATTGCGTAGAAGTTATGAAGGTATGCTTTGTGGCATTGCTGTCTCTGGGTCATGTGCAGTGTGTTTGTGTATTGGCTCTTCATGTCTGTATCCTGTTTGCAGCCTGACATTCAGTTCTGGAAAAAACCCACCCCCCCCCGCCCCCCACTTATGTTTTAAATCTTGTTCAATGTTTCCTCCAGTATCATCATGGCACTTCACTGACTTCCTTGGATCACTGGTCCAAAAATAACATCAAAGCCTCATACTTCTTTAGAAGTGGAGAGAAAAGGACAGTCTGTGTGTGTGTTGTGGTGGACTTGATGCAATAGCGCCGTTCATGCGTGATTGCAAGGAGCTGTTAAGTGTTGGCGAGAGAATAGACAATTCACTCAAACCTGGATTACGTACCTGCTCATTTTCTACCACTGCTTTTATCTTTTGACATTAGAGGGTCAGGACATTGCATTTCTTTCAGGATGGGATCCCTTGGTAAGACCGCTGAAAACGTCTGGGTTTTTCGGGTGGGCTTGCCTCACAAGTTTAGTCGTAAAGGTGAGAAAGCTGGAGCTGTAGGTACGTTTTAATCTCTAGGTGAGTGTTCTTTGTGGAAAAGATTAAAAAAGATGCCTATGCCAGCAAAGCCTTTGAAACTGTTCTTTTATTCAGGGAAAAGATTTGTAACATTTTAGATCCCATTAAGCACAGGATCTTTATGGTGTTAATCACAATTAATCACACTTTTACTTGACCTTGTTTGCCCAAGCTGCATTTATTACATTTTAATAATTCATTGTTTTCATTAGTTTCGTCATGCATTCTCTTGTTTGCTGCAGCCCAACACTGCATGCTGACTTTTCTGACAGAGGGCTTTCATGGAGTCCAGACTGTTACCCGTTTAATTCAAAGTATTACAGTTACGTTTCATCATTAAGCAGGCGTCATTTAGGCCCAGAGTGAGTTCAAGTGATACAGCTAACAAGCCGTTGTAGGTTTTACTCAGAGTACCAGAGATGGGTATTTTGAACCCTGAACCCTTTGGGCCAGAGTCCAGGATCTTACCTGCTTTACCACCTCAGTCTACATTAGTCACTGCATTATGTTTAAGAAACAACATGTGCTATCATGCGTGTATACTAGAATCATTTACCACCCTAATTTCATCTGTGCTTTGTTTATGTACTCACCGGTCACTTTATTAGGTACACCTTGTTCCGAAACTCACTGTCAAATTGATCAGTGCTGGTATGAGTGGTTCAAATACAGATAACCTGCTGACGTTTTTAAACACTGCTGGACTGAAAATAATACACCAACCAAAACTGTCCAGCCACTAACAACCTGTAGGCAGCATCCTGTATGCACTGATGAAGGACTAGAGACTTCATAACACAAACACTTGAGTCTGCTACTACTTAGACTACAGTCTGTAATTACAGAGCTATAAAGTGCTTCTATGTGGTTAGTGGAACTGATCAAATGAGCAACGCGTATAGAAACAAGGAGCGTTACCTAATAAAGTGATCTTTGAGTATACGCTCCTGGGCCAAACCTAAAAAAAAAGCTTGTAATGGTCCTAACAACAAATTGTTTGGTCAGAAAATGCTGATGAAGTAAGAAAATGCACTCCTGAGACCTGTGCTACTATTTACCTGCATGTACCCAAAGATAAGATCATGCAAAGGTTCAAATGCTCGATATAAAACTCTTATAAAATGTTCTTTGTACTAAAGATTGCTCGTAAGTTGGCAATCTTCCAACCTCATGCCTTGAGGTGGTCAGGTGGTCATTTAAATCCTTGAACACAAGCTATGGGCGACACTGAAGTGCAGTGTTTAGACACCTAAACACTGGTTTAGGTTCGATCCCAGTTCAGTGTTAGGTTAATTGGTGTTTCAAATCTGTCCTTAGTGAGAGTCCTTGCGCCCTGTGCAGCCGGCTGGGCACAGGCATTCCCAAGCAATTGTGGATTAAGGGCCTTGCTCGGGGACCCAACTGTGGTAGCCTGGCAGAGGTGGGATTTGAACCCTGGACCTCCTGGTTCACAGTCCAGTACCTTAACCACTAGGTCACCACAGTGCCTGTGTTGTCCCAATTCCTAGACCTTTCCTTCAAAAGTCCCAGTACCTTAACTGCTGCACCAACATAGTGACAGTATAAACATCACATATGCATATGGTCTGTGAACAAATTGTAGTCTTCTGACATACTGCCCTGGAATCAGAAGAATCAGGCGTTGATGTCTTCACAGGAACAACAGAGCAGAAAGTATACACTGATAGATTTCTGCTACATTTTGGAATAAGCTTGTGTTTTAAGAACCAGCTTCAAAAAGCATATAGGCACTTCAGAAACGTTTTAAGGGCCGATTGTTGTTGTCACCAAATGCAGTGTCCTCACATCCTCACACGCAGTGAGGTTGCCAGTAGGTCCTTTAGACCGAGAGAGTGAGAATATTTCTGCAATCTCGTGTGATGGTAATGTTTGCCGACACATTAAGAATGAGCTCAAATATTTCTGGCTCTGCCACGTCGTTGCAGCTTTGTTTGCTAACATGCACAATGTGACATTTGACTACAAGTTCAGACTCGCCTGTAATGAACCCTCCATCTTAAGATAATTTTCTTATTCTGGTAACCAGCAGTTCATTTTGCCTCCAGACTATATGACCTGCAGCCTGCAGACGTGGATTTGATGTAATTCGAGCCATGATGCAATTAATCCCAGGTCAGTTATCTTGGCGTGAAGTCTTTAATGAACAGTGGTCTGCTGCGCTGATGTGGATTTTTGATATTGAGTAGAGCCGAAGAGCTCCGATTACGTTGTTTGTTTGGCAGTAATTTGAGCAATCGCAGCACTGCAAGTCTGTCACTCCCTCACTGAGTCTCCTCAGCACTGCACTTCTGCTTCTGAGCAAAGTGGTGCTTGAAAGTTTGTGAACCCACTACAGCTTTCCTCATTTCTGCATAAATATGAGCTAAAACATATAACTAAACGTCTTAAACAGTCTATACGGCGAAGCAAATTTCATCAGGAGCAATATTATATTTGCTTTTATTTATTGAGGATATTGCATCTTTTGAAGGGCAAAAGTATGTGAATCTCTGCTTTTAGCGTCCGGTGTGACCACCTCGTGGAAAATTAACTGCTCTAGTTCCAGTAACCAGGATGTTGGTGGGTTTCCTTACATGTACTGTTTACTTCAGGTCCTTCCACTACATTTCTATTGGCTTATGCACAGGACTTTAACTTGGTCACTTCAAAAATGAACTGTTAACTGTTTTTCTTTAACCATTCCTTGGTAGAGTGACTTGTGCTGCATGACGTGTGTTCTCTCCGGGTTCGGTTCATGGACAGATGTCTGGACGTTTCCTTTATAATTTCTTGGTGTAATTAATGATTCATTGTTCCATTAATGATGCAAAGCTGTCTTGGCCTGGATACAGCAAAATAGTCCCAAACCCTGATGCTGCTGCCATCATGTTTCACGATGCTTTTCTTTATTCTGACACAATGCTGCTTACTGCTTGTGAATATATAACAATAAAAATACTGTTCCGTCTCTTTTTTTAACAATAGCCTCCTGGTTTTGCCAACATTGTCCTTAGGAACGTACAGACTGGCAGCATTGGTCTTCTTTAGATAGCTGTTGCTTTCTTCTTGAAGCCGGATTTGTTTTTTGTATTCTCCGGATGGTGGACTAATGAACATTAACCGCTGTTCGCTTCGTGACCTCACACACGGATTGTCGGAATCCAAACTCTTTAGAGATAGCCTTGTAACACCAGCTTTTTAGAAATCGAATTAGTTTGTGCCATGACACACTCACATATGTGTTGTGAAGAACAGACTCTGATAAATCCCTGTTTTGTAAATACAACAGTATGCCCACCACCTACACTTCCCCCCTCAACTGCTAATCCTATAGCTTCACACCATTCTTCCACTCAAATATATGTACATATCATTTCCTCAATAACTAAATGACCAAGTATAATTTGTTTGTCTCATTTCATTCATTGGGTACCACATTTATACTATTTTTGTGTGAAAATCTGATGATATGTACAGGTTATATTTCTGCAGACGTATAGAAAGTCTTGTAGGGTTCATTTTCCTTGTAGCACCACTGTAGCTTTCACTAGCAGAGAGCAGTATGGAGTGTGATCAGGCCTCCTTAAATGTGACATATTCACTTTGATGACATGCACTTTGCTCCAGTATTGATTAGGGGAAATGAAAGGTGACTGAAGAGAGCATCTCATTTGGGTTGTCTGGAGGTGGAAGGCCTATTCTCTCATTTCTCTCTGTTTCTCTCTCGTCTCTCTGTTCAGACTCATATTCATCACTCCACACCTATTTTGTGAAATATACTCTGCAAAATGATCCAGAATTGATCAGGTCTTCAGTTTGCACGAGCTGTAACTCCTCCTAATAGACTGAGAAAAGGACACACACACACACACACACACACACACACACACACACACACACACACACACACGATTGTCTCAGTTATTATAGATTGCCTTTATGATTACTGTAGCTAATTAATGCTATATGTAACTCTAACTTAACTTCTGTAACCGAAAGAATATCTTTTGATTCCTTTGATTTTTCAAAAGAAAGTTGCAGTTACTTAGCTTTGTAGGGACATTTGTTCCCCACAGTGATACACAAATATGACCACGCCCCAACACACACACACACACACAGGTGCATCATAACAGTTTCACACTGGTGTGTGAGGTGACTGTGATCCTGAACTTCTGTAGGTTTCTACCCTCTCATCATCTCAGTTCATCCGCTTCATAAAGAAAAAGAAAAATGTTTACCAACTGTAATAGAGAACGTGGCTGACTTATGAATTATGACCTTTAATTAATCCAACTGTGAGCCAGGGCCAGTCATGCACCCTCACCACTCACTCTCACAGCTAAAATCAAGTTCCTTGTTCATTGTTCCTCGGCTCTGACATTTTAATCTGCACTGCACCACACTGAATTCGACAAACTTTTGATTTCTCACATTTTATTGTGATACTCATACTCACATTAATGGTAACCAGGCACTGATTAAGATGGTTAAACCTGCGTCATTACACAACAGAAAACAAAAGCTACGGAAACGTGTATGTGAGTGAGGTTCTTATATTTCACTGATCCCCTGCTGCATTATTAATTGAATGAAATGGATGATGGTGCTGAGTGAGAAATATGGAAAGGGAGAACACCACCATTCTAGATTTCACAGAGGAAAAATTTGATTTTGTTCTCTTAGGCTGTTTGTGATCCATGTTGGAGACTGAACGCTGAACGCAGCGCCTCCAGAGCCAATTTGGTGTATAAGGCATCCGTTTAATATCAGTTATGATTAGTTATGGTAAGCAAAGCTGACAGGCTTTCACATATAATAATTTTCGGTATTTTTTGTGCAAATATGAACCAATACATCATGACTTAAAAGCACATAAAAGTAGATTAAAAGAACCAAATTCTTGAACAAAGTGAACAGTAGGGCGATATGGCCCTAAACTAATATCACGATATTGTAGGGAACTTTTGCAATAACAATATATTTGGCGATATAGTTCAACAACATGCAATTGCAACAAAATATATTTTATACTTTACAATATCTCACCCCAAGGCAATTTCGACTTTTCTCGTATGTTTCCCACTTTTGTTTTTACAGACCTTTTTGATAACTTATAATATATTAGTGTGGTTTGTTGTCCATCTGATATTTTGCACCAAAACCACCTCAACACTACCACAGCCGTAGTCGTCCACAGCAGAACCACCTTCTGCCATATCTGTTCTGCTCTGCCTATGAGTCACGTAATGGAAGTAGTCCATACTCCGTGTAAACGCATTACGTCATTACATAAAGACGTCGGAGTATCGCGATACGGATGTTTTATATCGTCTAAAAAATTATACCGGTGTTATCGCAGACCATACGATATGGCACAGACCTAGTAGATAGAGGTTTTATGCTTGGTTATTTATTTATGCTACTAACAATAATTAGGGGATATCTCATCATGGGATATTTTATTCTGTAGTGTCCCCTAATTTTTGTGAGCATTTTAATCAGGAAAATATGAGCGCGAGTGGCATGCATACCTCCAGGATTAGCAGTTAATATGAATGTGAAATGAGTGTGAGGGGATTTCACTGGGATGATAATCGGGTGTGAGATATCTATTAAAATCTGATCTTCATAACACACATTTTTTTGGTTCTGTATTATGGAACGCACAAAGGAGATTTTCAAAGACCGAAAGCATTTCTAAAGAGTTTCCAGACTTCCACAGAGACTCCAACAGCCCTCATTCAGACCCGATGCATACAACTGAAAGAAAACTGAAAATACAAGACCATTTTCACACTACACAGGAATGATCAACCAAGTAAACATCACTCCAGGAGCAAGTGTATAAAGGTCTGCGAGGTCACAGAGAGGTTACAGGGCCTCTCTCACATTGGCTAATGCTAATGTTCCTGGGGCTACAATTTCGCTAAAGTTACAAAGCGGACAGGCCTACAGGCTATTGGCAAAATGCTCTGTGGATGGATGAGGGCAAAATAATAGAGTTTTTGATTTCAATGAGAAGTGTTATGTCAAGCAGTGGATCCCAGGATGAAAACCTCATCCCCATCATGTCCATGACCTTGACCAAGATGGGGAAAATATGTGATTATTATAAATGTTCTTTCCTTCTTATTATTTCTTTCCTAATACTTTCTTATTATTAACAGCTGTACCAATTCAGGCATACATATTGTATGAGATCATCGAGCTGTGTGAAGTAAGCTTTCGTATGAGCCTGAAATAAATTGCGGAAATAGAACGAGAAACTTATTACCTAGCACCACAGTCTAGTCAGCAGATGCATCCGGGGTCAGGCGCAGCTTTTTGGGTCGTTCATGAACGACGGAGATTCTGGTATTGTCTATGCGAAGGTCAGCAGCTCAACGGTGATTGAGGTCCATAGGTCAGGAGCCCTGCCCCTGGCTGTCTCTGGCACATGGAGAGGATTGTTAACGGAAGCTCAGCTTTCCACGCGTGACTGGAATCACGGGAGCCAGCCTCATCTCATTGGCTCACGACCCCCTGCAGGGACCAGCCCGTGTCGTCAATACGTCAATCAATGTAATCGCCATGCTGGATGCCAGTTAGCGTTCGGTTCCCTCCCTTGCAAGCTAAACACGTTGGTATTTGATGACATTTTAGCTGTAACGAGCAAAGCTTTAAATTAGGATGACGATAATGATATTGTAATTTAAGGATGAAATGTTAAGTTGTTTGTGCAGTAAAAGGGAGAGTCGCTTCTTAATATGAAATAAGTTTTGTTAAGCAGATTTGAACATTACTTTGACCGGTTTTCCTTGTTTTCCGTTCTGTTATTAGCACTATTATCTGAGGGGAACGTGTAACGGAAAAGAGAGCCGACAACGAAAGCTTAAGCAACCTGCTATGCTGCTTTCCACACGCTGTCAGCAAACGATAAAATGTTACGCTGTACCTTTTGACAAACGATTGAATATCACTTTTCACACCTTGCTCACATTCAGCACATGAGAAAGTCTTACTTAGCGTGTCTTTAATTGGTATTACTGGCCAAGTTGCTCTGCCTAGCTGTACGCCGTGCCGGTGGAACTGGTTAACGTGATGGTAATTTGATGCCTGACGACAGGGTGATGCCCACGCTATCTTCAACAACAGGCTAAGCTTAAAGTGATCGTTTTCTCTCGAGTGATTTTTAATTTGTACTGCATGGCCTGTCCCCAAAGGACGGAGCCTTTTGCTTTAACAGGTTGAGCTCTGGGGGATACAAAGAGAGAGCCTGGGGTGGGGGAAATGGATTGAAAAAAACATATGTAAAGTGTGTACTGTACTGTGTACTGTGCAAAAGTCTTAGACCGCCATTGCATTTGTTGTATTAGCACTGACCGTATATAATGACCTCTCAGTCTTTTTGTTTAGATATACACAGAAAATACAGGAAACAAAACGGCAGTTATTGTAACAAAATGTAGTATTTGATGTGAAATCTCAAAGTAGTTTCTTGGCTCTAACCTTTTCCAAAAGGCCCCTCCAGATCAAGCTTCTTCAGACTGTAAAAGGATCAACGTGGCAACTCGACGAAGCTGCCACATGTTGTTAAGTGCATTAAGATGCATTAAGTGTAAATTGAGTTCATACAAATTACTTGCAACTGTAGCCTAAAGAAGCTTTTTTTCTGGTTGTGAATTCCATCGCAGAGAACGAGGAATTATGATATATGGTCATTAAAACAACAATCCGATGGTGACATGATGACACTTTTGACAGGCAGACCATGGGTTCTTCTATTTTATGTGGATGTTGCTTAGCAGCTCCCTAAACATTGTTACAGACCACATACACCCATCGTTTTACCTTAATAGCGGTGGCCTCTTTCAGCATCCTACCACACTGCAAAAAATATCCAGTAATGGTTTAAGGAATATTACAAAGTGTTCAAGATGTCGACTTGGCCTTTAAATTCCCCAGATCTCAATCTGATCGAGCAGATGTGGGATGTGCTAGACAAACAGAGCTGATCCATGGAGGCTGCACATCTCAGCTCACATGACTTAAAGGATCTCCTGCTGACGTCTTGGTGCCAGATCCCACTGGATCTTCAGCAGTCTTGTGAAGCCCGTGCTTCGATGGGTCAGAGGCTTGGCACCGTGAGGGGGGCCTACACAATATTAGTCATGGCTGATTGGGATATTTCTGACACGATGCCTAAAATGCAACTCATCGTAAAAATACATATTTCATCTTAGTTAAAGAAGCCTCAAGGCAAGAAGGTCCCGGGTTCAATCCCAGGGTGAAGCAGCCTTTGTCCTTTTCGTATGGAGTCTGCATGTCCTCCCCGTGTCTGTGTGGGTTTACTCCGGGTACTCTGGTTTCCTGGCTTTTCAGTCCAAAGAGTTGTGTGTTAGGTTATTTGGTGTCTTTAAAGTGGCCCTCAGTGTGTGACTGTGTGTGTGTGCCCTGTGATGGCAGTGGAGGATAATGGATGAATGAGTTAAAGAAGTGGTACCTTTTAAGTCTGTTTCTTCATGTTTTAACTCAGTATGTAGGACTGTTATCTAGTAGAAATGCAGGCTACATTATTCATGAGAAAATATATCGATTGACCAAAGGCATGCCTTTGCAATGTGGGAGTATGTGGAGGAAACCCATGTGATTACAGGGAGAACATGCAAACTCAATACAGATGGAATCCAGACTGGATATAAAGAGAGTATCTGCGGCGCTGTAAAGCAACAGTAGTAAGTTCCAAGTGTGCAGCCCTTTCCTGATATGAGTAGACATTAAGCCACTTCTCACCACAATTCATGTGTCTTCCTGTAGGCTATGCTCTGATGTCGTGTATTTACTTTTATCTTTGGGCGCCTTCTAAACTGCCTGCCTGTACCTTTGTGTCTGTCTCTTTCCTTTTCTCTTTTAAATCTGCCTTTTTCTTCATTTTTATCTGTAGCTGAAGCACTCTGCATGGGTCACAGACTCGGCAGTGCCTTCGGATTGAAGGCATAACCATTGGATTCTTCTACTCGGCCTCCTGCCTCAGGTTTTGATTACAAAAAGTCAGATCTATAAATGTCAGAACCGAAAGTCTCTGTACCCCCCACCCAGAATCCATGGTTGTGTCTGGGCATTAGGCTTAAGGGTAAATGCTCAAATCAGATTTACCTCTCTGCCCCGTCCAACTGGATCTGTGTGATGGGGCATGCCACTGCCATGACCAAAAGCTTAGATGCTCTTCACTACACACATGTTCTCCAGTCTTTTTCCTCACCTGTTTGTTTACAGCAAAAAAAAAAAAGTAAGTCCTATATTTGATAAAACATACACAGATCCATGACAATAATACAAATCTGAGTTAAAATCGCAGCTTATAAAAATGAAGTATGATAAATTTAAAAGGTTGCTCATAGCCTTTAAGCACGTCGTGCACAGTTTGGGCACAGTTTGGTGATTTGGACTTCATTTGGACTTAAATGATTGGGTAAGGTTGCTGACTAATAAGTCGCTAGATCCATAAACTACCAGAATCCATACCAGAATCCTTAAGCATAAGACAAATATATACTCTGAACAAGACAGCAATGCATTCCATACACACACGTCTTGTCTCACTATCTTTGTGGGGACTTGAAATTGGCAGAATGGTTACTGTAGCTAATTATTATTATACCAAAACCTTACCTTTTTTTTTTAAAATAGGTTACTTTCTTCATAAGGAGTGTGCAAATTATTCCATAAGGTTAAAAATATCACATCTATCACAACGTATTTTCAATGTGAGGACCACACACATACACACACACACACACACACACACACACACACACCAAATCTGCAGCAACTAATAGCAATTTACAGCTGTCAGTTCAGCCTAAAATGTTTTGGGAGGTGAGTTATTCTATGTACGAACAACAAAATCTACACAAAGCATAGACTAGGATATAACCATTGACCGCTAAATAATTATTTATATTATCCATTTCACTTTAAAACACATCCATTTTAGTTTTAGATTTCTTCACCATTACGTTTTCTAAATGGATCAAAGTGACGAAGTTCCCAAACACTGAAAAGCTAGCATGTAATTATGAATATGTTATGGGGGTTACACGAGAAGTAAAAAAAAAAAACAAAAAAAAGAACCAAACAAACTTTTGTTTCGTGATTGAACGTCATCTGATAGTAAAACTATCCTGGAAAGCTCACGAACGGTTAGAGCGATTACGTCTCTGGAGATTACGAATTGATTCCACAAAGCCAGCACTTCCGCCGTTAATCTGCTGCTGCTCCGACTGAACGTGTCTGCGCTTGCAAAGGGGAGTGAAGGAAACAAAAAGCATTTTTAATTACCCTTGATTATATTTCTATTCAAATGATTTTCAAAGCGCTGCATTCTGACACTTGATTTAAATCACTGGGAATGTTTTTCACCTACGCTGCATTTCCTCGATAATGTCCTCTGATGTTTAAAAATGTTTTCAGAAATGGTTGAAACCACGTGCTTTGAGTTTATGTGAACATTTCATTGCATTCCTGCCTTCCAATAATATCTGTCCGAGAATAACTGTAGCTGAAATGTGCAAAGCATGGTACTGAGTCTTAACTTTTCCCAGTTTTTAGTTACACTGCCACCTGTAAACACCTTTTGCATCAGTAGGTTTCCTGAGAACGTTACAGGAATTTGTGCACCTGTATTCGAAACTGTACTAAAAATAAACTTTCAGTAGATTTCGAAATTTTTGATTTCTACAAGCCCTATAAATCACCACACATCCCCCAGGACAGTTCAAGCCAAACCTCTGAACTGCTGTGCTACAGAGTCCCAAAGAGCAACTCTGACCTCAAAGATATTTTATCATGTTTATGTCTCTATGGCTGGCAGTCCTATTGGGATTGAGAGTGGGTCAGCTTGATGTAATCTAAGCAGAGATGACATATGGTGAACAGTGATGTCGGGTGTGTTGGAGGGAAAGGTTAAATGGATTCAGTGTAAATAGGTTTGAAGGAGAGTAGTAATATATATACGGCTAGTGGTGACCATGGGCTGGTAGTATAGGTTGCTAGTCGAGATGTTGGTGCGCTGTGTGGAGGTGGAGGTTTATTAGGAACACTGTATAGGTATTTAAACAGAGAACAACTTTGTACCCATACAGTTACACTGTAGCCCATAGGTTACTATTCACACTTAGCCACCTTGCTAATAATATGTCAGTGTTGGTGCTGTGTTGAGAGATCACCACCAACCATTGGCACTCATTTTGTTGTCCCTCTATACTGGTGTATGGGTTCTTACAGGGTCGTTGACACAATGGCTGTAAGGATTGAGCTCTTTGTGAAGTTTAACCCTTGACCCTAAATCCTAAAGCTGTTCATGAAATTACTGGTGAAAGTCTACTTTTGCCACAGTGAATGCCATAGCAGCGCTCATGTTACCTAAACCACTACCATGGAGACCTGATTAAGATTACCTGAGGGAGGCTCGGACTGATTGAATTGCATAACTTCTTATGTGTTTTTCTGTCAGTACTATTATGTACATTTCATAATACCACGAAGCTCTAGTTACTTTTTCAAAAAGATAGCTTGTAGCCAAGCCGTCTATCAGCTCCATTTGTGAATACATGTCAACGCACAGGATGAGTCAAAATTCACGACACCCTTTTATTTCAGAAACAAAGGGGAAATGACATATCTGAATACTCCAACAAGAAATGGGTGAGGAAGCCTATCTTTTTGGCTATGCCTGGAACATGGCCGCCGTCTTGGAAGCTGCCAAATTGCATCTAGAAAACGTTTTTCCGACGAGAAGGCGTATCTCTTGTGGTTCAGAAGGTATCAACACAAATTTCAAAACCTTTCTTGTTCGTCACAGGTAAGTGAAGATGGAATCGATGATTCTGATGTCCGGGAAACGCAGCTGCCGTTTCATAGCCACAGACTTCAGCAACCGACACCCAGTCGACACCCGACAACCAATGTCACACAACACTGTTACATCCTTCATAGCCAAATTGTGAGAAATGGGGACTGTGAACGACTGAAAAATGGTTCTGGCAACCTTTGTCCAAAGTCCGCCCGGCGATGCACCGCAAAATGTGTCCTGTGACGTTTGACTCGACCTGTTTTGTGGAACGAAGAACAGCGTTTGATCGACCCCTTCAGAAGACAGTTTTATGGACTATAAATGCACATCGATACTTAGCCTCCATACAGCAACTTCTTGGCAAAACAACGGCGCTTACACAAACGCAAAAATGTTCAAAGCGCTAAGGTCTGCCTAGCATCAACTGCTGTTTCCTATGCTGCAGTCACGATTGGTGCCCCTGCACCACCTCTGTGTTCATCGTGCCCACTCCTGCTAGCACGCTGTAATCTTTAAAAAAGTTAGCGCTTCACCTCCTCCACCATCTGGCAAGGCTCCATCTCTCTTCCCTTTCTCTCTCTCACTCTCTTGCCAGCTCTTTCTTCATTTAAAAAAAAATCTAACTCCCTGTCTCTGTATCTGTCTTTCTCTCTTGGATGTCTCCAGAGCGGCAGCAGTCGTGCCCCTGCGGTGTTGGTTTCACAGCACATGTCAGAGAAGAGCAGTTCCCTTTGGTGTTGCCACAGGACAACTCACTCTCACATTTTCCTTTCTATTTTCGCATCTCTCGCCGATCTTCATTCCTTGCTTCCTGTCTCTCGTGCTGTTCAGTTCTGAAGTGCAGTTATGAGGTCATGTCGAGAGCTGCTACTGTGAGAGATTGCAATGTTGCTTAGAACTCCTTAAAGTAGATTACCAGAGACGGAGCGAGAGCGCACATGCTCTGTGGATATGATATTGACTGCAGTGCACAAGCTCGATCGTTTTGGTCCTAATAAGCGGCTGGTACGATTAATCGAACATGCCCTATGTTACAGGACGGGACGTGCTATAAT
>JAUZST010048457.1:0-25269 GCA_034779995.1 Parotocinclus haroldoi | reverse complement strand
TTGTGGCTTCTTTTTCTTATTCGCTCTCACCTTCTTTGGTTCGATTAAACAGAATTTTGGTCCAAATAAGCGAATAAAATTACACGTATATAATAGGATTTGTTTTGGTACTCGGATTCTGTCCGAATAAGCGGCTGCTCCCATTAACCCGATTCGGCTGTAAATGCAATATGACGAGGCACTGCATATGACCACAATCAAGACCAAGCCGTAACAAGCCAGTCGAGAGAGACGGGCCAACAGCGGTAAATAAAATTCTCAGTTCCTGTTTTGTCTGATCGGGGTGAAAATCCTACAAAGTCATGCCTCTTTCTGAGGTTTTACATTTTACGTGTCCTAAATCCTTCATATATTGAGTAAATATGTGAGGTGAAGTAAACCCTACAGTAATCAAAGACTTTATTACATACATGATTCAGTTATTTTCAATGTTCTCTGTACTCCTGACACTCGAATAAGCTAAACCTCTATATGAAAGCCCAGCCATTCCCCCAAAATCAATACTGTGAAGCTCACGTGCTAAAAATTGTTGGTCATACTGCCCAGCACTATTTTGGCTCATCGTTCTCCGTAGCATTCTGAAGGAGCCTGCACTGTTCATAAAAACCAAAGCATGCTGGTGGCTCAGTGGTTACGTTTTTTGGAAAATAACACTATTTTTCAGAACCCGGCTTTAAGCAAAAGTCCACTGAGCGAAACCCTAAATCTGTTCGACTCAATTTTAGATGCTTTTAATGTAAATGCATAAAAGCTCCGTGTTCCTCGCTTGGTTTCCTGTGGAATTGAGAGGGGTTTCCACAGTATGCACAAATGCTCCGAGCAGTATGCAGCACTCTCCTTATTTGCATCTTTTCATCTTCTTTCTGCTATAACAATAGCTCTGATTAATAGCCCTGAGTGCTTTTATTTGCTCTATCCTGCACATCTTCAAGCAGCAGTCCCAACACGCTCGTGCCCCCTCCTTACATAACGTACGTGATTGTGTCTTCGTACTCCAATTAGTTTCAGTAGCAGTTAGTGCTTGTGCCTCGCCTAACAAGACAATACGGATGGATTTTTTGATGAGAGCTACACCACGTTGCCAAATGCCGGCCCATATGTTGATGAGTAGCAGGCTCTCCATTCCCAGGGCTGGCAAACAATACGACCGCATGCGATTTGGAAAAACACTAGATCCATTCACTTAGCAGCAGCATTTAACTGAATTCATCTTCATATGCTCCAGGGCGTGATCTTAAATAGGGAAATACAGAGAGGTAACCTTTTTGGTTTTATGCACCAGTGACTCTGGAACACAATACCACTATTTGTTTATTTAATTTAATACAGAGCTGGTCTCCACTTTGCTGCCATTAGAGCCTCTTTTCTTCTGGGAACGATTTCCATTAAACCATGAAACATGACTTCTGGGACTTACTTTACTTCAGCTATGGGGCATTAGTGAAGTCAGGCATTGATTTTGGGCCATATGGCCTTGGTGCTGCAAATGACTCCTAAGGAGTCGATGGGGTTGTGGTCAACGGTTTGTGCCTCAGAACTTATGGGATTAGACTTTAAGCACACGGTTTTAGACTTTCAAACCCTTGCCTGGAATTTACTATTGATTCATCCACAAAGCACTGAGCACAGGCTGGAATTCGTAGGGAGGTGTGAAAGGTCCAGTTGTCATTAGGGTCGGCAAAATAAATTCAGAAATAGAACGTTGGGCGAAATTCAATAAGAAAGACGTTGGATTTAGAGTACTGTGCAAAAGTCTTAGGCCCCCATGAGATTTGATATATCAGTGTTTTAGCAATGGCATAATGGCCTTACATAATTATTTCCCTGCCTCTTAGAAAACAACCAGAAGAAAAAGGGTATGCAGTATTAAAAAAACAACTAACAGTGGCAAATTGTTAGTGTGATCTCCCCTTACACCTGGGCAATAGCAGGGTTTTGATTCTGAAGCATATGTGTTCCATTCTGAGAGGAATAACTCGGCTTTCCCTAACCTTCAATTGCCAAATGATTGACCTGTTAATTCTACTGCTAACACCGGTAATATAGCGACATTGCATGCTGGAATGCTTTCCATTTTAAACACTGAAGCGCCCTCTTTTGGGAATGTAGGAAGTTGAAGTGTTCGCCACATATTTATCTCTTTATAAGCCACACCTTCTCGTTTGTACACACGTTCTCCATTTGATCAGTTCCATTTAACATAGAGAAGCACTAGTGCTAGCACTTGTAGTTCTACAACTTCAGACTGTAGTCCATCTGCAAACTTTGGCCGTCTCCTTTACTCTGCTCTCTAATGGTCAGGACCGGTACAGATCAGTACCATGTGGCTGGTGGATCATTTTCGACTCTACACTGACACTGATATGGCGATGGTACTGGGGACTGTGGTGGCTTAGTGGTTAAGGTACTGGACTATGGACCAGAAGGTCCATGGTTTAAATCCCACCTCTGCCAAGCTACCACAGTTTGGCCTCAGACCAAAGCCCTTAACCTACCATTGCTTGAACTGTAAGACTGCATGAATTGTAAGTCGCTCTGGATAAGGGTGTTTGCTAAATGCTGTAAATGTAAATAAGGTTATATTAGTGTGTGTTGCTGGAATGAGTGGATCATACAAAACAGTTTTGCTCAAGTTTTAACACCCCCCAGTGTCAGGCCAAAAATGTCCGGCCTCCAGCATCCTGTATGATATGCCAGAACTCAACTCGACACCTAATTAAGATTTTGGATTGGTGTCTTGGGCAGCTCTGTGTGGCACCATCGTCATAACAGCAACGTGCTCCTTCCCTTCGGTACAGTTCCAGACTTGTAGAATCTACGCCAAGGCGCAGTGAAGCTGGCGCCTCCGGGGCGCCTCAGTAAGGCATATCGTAATAATTTTGACCCGTCCATATTTTTGCTGTGCCTTGCCTTATTATAAACAATAGTATGTAGCGCACAATCACCTCACTAGAGCATGCTAGTAATTTCCTCTTTTTAATTATCTCTACACATAAGCAAGTGTCAGACTGGAATACAGACACACACATATAAAAACCCCACCATGAATCGAGTGTGTGGCTAAACTCAAACGCGAATGCTCTGAGGCATTTCCTGAGGAGTGTGAAAAAGGATACCATTTTCATTATGGAAGGGAAGGGGCTTGGAGGCAGAGTCGATTAAGACCTGCTGGGAGAGCTCTGTCTTTCTCGCTCTCTCTCGCTCCTTTGCACTCTCTCCACCGCAGTACGTTAATGAAAGGGGGCTGATCAGGGCGTACCAACCTTGCCGAAATTGAGCCCCAATTAGCTGAATCCCTTTGGCCTCCCATCATCCTGCTCTGATGGCAGCCCGCCGCCGTACATTGCTTTTAATTAGGCATAAAGCATTTTTTATCACTTCAGAAATCCCTTTAACAAAAAAGCAGCAGGGCCCAATTATCTGTGGCTAAGGGGACGCGCCTGATGGCTCCTTCACCAGCTGGAAAATACACTATGGAGGGAAGGGAAAGAATGTGTGCGGGGCAGGTCAGCATTTGAGGCTAGACATATCGAGGGTATCCAAGAACACAAAAAAGAAGGAATGGAAACTAATCAATAATGAGAATGTACAAGAGCAACTTAGACTAAGAGCACAAACCGAACATGGAGAGCGTGGAGAGGAAGCAGGAGCCAAGAAGCCAGGCTGACGTGACAAGACCGGACAAGGAAGCGAACAGAAAAAAAGTATTTAAAGGAAATGCACAATGGGAAGCAGCAGGTCTACTTGGTGAGGAAAGAAAGAACAGTTAGAGGAGAGCCCTGCTGAATGACGTGGCTCTCCAACACACCTCGTCCTGACAGTTACCTGTATAGTACTATATTTAGCTTACTGTTATATTACAAAAAATGATCACAATTCCTTTTCTTAAAATTACATTTGTAGTAAAAGAACCGCTGTTCTGTGGACTGGTTTGGGCACGTCAAGTTCGAGTTTATGGCAATGTCTCACAGTGAGCTCACTAAGTCATTTGTGCGTCTCCCATTTCTCGTATCTTGTGCTGATTAAACCTCACGAGGACCCAAGCATAGTGTTTTTAGCCGTTTGGAAAACACTTCCAAGAAACAGAAGAGAGTTAAACACGGATTTGTGAAACTATACTTACAGATGAAGCAAAACAATTGCGTGAAAAAGTAGCCAGCTCACACCTAAGTGCCTGCCTAGTCACACGACTGTAGGCAACATAAATCCGAATGACATAAATAGTCTAAACCCTGTGGCGTTACTATTTTAATATACATTCTAGCACATAGCGTTCAGTTCGGGCTTAGGGATGCCATCTGAGGACTGGCGAAAACTACGCTTCACATTTGGCTTGTAATGACTAAGAATCTATTTTTGGTTTGGAGCAAGGGAACTGCCATGAAAGAAGGGGTCTATTAAGTTCAGAATGTTCCAACCTGGAATGTGGATTTGTTGGTGTTCATTGAAAATGCGACTGTTTGCGTGTTATGACTCGAACGAAGATCAAGCCACGCTTGACGAGAAAATAATGTGGAATTGATTTCTCTTTGAATGCATTCCTCTAACAGTTCAAGTCAGACAAGCGCTCTGTACGAAATGCATCAAGTGCTCTTCTTGGGTATACACGCGGCGGGCTAAATGTTGATTACGACCCTTAACTCTCAAGATGGTGCTGAAGCGTCTCTTAATGACGAATCGGCGTGTCCTGCATCTCGAACGACTCGGTTTGTACCGACCGATAACGATCTCAGCCTCGATTTGATGATTCGTACATTTTAATGCGAGGTTCGACGCCCCGAATGCACCATGATGCGAGAGACATGTCGCTACAATTTTTCTGAAAGTGACCTTGCCACTAGCGAGCGGCTCAATCTGTGAGCTCCACATGCTCTCCTCTACCTCACAGAGCACGCTCATCCTCTGCACAGCGGGAGGAGAGAGATAGAGAGAAGGCTGGGGGAAGGGGGTGGATGAAGGCACTGTGGATCCAAACGAATGCCACACAACTCAAAAGGCGCCCTGAGTAAAAGCTGATTTATTCTTCCCTTAAAACACACACACACACAGTGAAGGGGTTATGTGTAAGCGCAGGCTGCAGAGGAGATTACATGGACACCTACGACAATCTCATCGGTGTTTCAGTCCAATTCAAGTCTAAGTTTCGTTTCTTTATGTACCAGCTCGACAATAGACAATGTATTCACGCAAAAAGTTGAGTCTGGAGCCCCAAAGCCAGAGGTGACAGTGATACAGAACAAATTAAATTAGGAATCCATCTTCCTCTGGGTGAGACGAGACAACAGGATTGATTTTGAGGTCTTGCCCAGGCAAAAATGACAAAAAAAAAAATTGGTGTGAAGCAAAGCAGCTGTGAATAAGAGGCTTGTAGGAGCTTTATGGTGGGCAGTTTGTGCTCATTGGTTAAGGCTCTGGACTACTTTTAACTGCACAGGAGTGTATTTCCAGATATCAATGAATTTTAGACATTAACGAGCCACTTTACGACGTGCTGCAGCAATGAAGGTGCTTCTGCTGCAAGTGTTTCCCCAAAGCTCACTTTATTAAGAATTTTACAAGTCAATTTAAAGTACTTTTTTTTGCCCCACTAGTGTATAGGCACATAGCTGTGAATATAACCTGTGTTTTAACGGGGCACACAGTCTAGCTATAGATGGAGTCTGTATTTCGAATTTACAGTGTTCTTGTACCGGGATACTGGGGTAGCCTAGCGGCCGAGGTACTGAACTCTGGACCTACTGGACCTACTCTGCCAAGTTGCCACAGTTGGGTCCTTAAGGAAGACCTTTAACCCACCACTGCTTGGGTTGTAGCTGTGAGTCGCTCTGGATAAGGGCGTCTGCTAAATGCCGTAAATGCTGTATGTCACTGTGGATATTGGCAAAGGACAAAATGTAGAACCAGTACAACATCAGCCAGCAACATCTAACCCCAGCAACACCAAGTTACAACTGCTGGACCCTTCGCCAATCTCTTTCAAACCTTTTGCTTGGTTGGTATTCTCTCCTAACAGTTTGGAAAGGGTGTGTGTTTTAGCCGTCAACCAGTCCCAAGCCTAGGTAGAATCTCATTTGAAAGACCAACTTGCAGCATATCACCAACATCGGTGGTACAGGATAAAGTAGGACAAAGAGATTTAGACGGTCAGACCCCAGAAGGATCATGAGCACCCACCCATTGTGCCCTCTTGGCCAGCCTGTAGAATAATTGCATTTCATTTGACCTTTGGTACGAAGATGTGTATTAGCAGCCGACGTAGGTCCTGTTGGGGTCGGATGAAATCCTGCGGTCATACCGAAGTATCTGTGCATAATCCTGGAAACTCCTGCATATAATACACATTTATTATTCCCGTTGGGGCCCATATGATGACATCTTATAGCCGAGATCCTCAAATGGATATTCAGACGTGGAAATGCAAATAAGCCATGAGGGTCGTCCTTCAAATTGTCCCCGAATGCAAAACCATCAAACAGGGTATTGCTATTGCAATTATCTGGAGTGGTGGGTCAAATCAGTCTCAGCACTGAAGTAACTTTATTCCATTTAAAACACAGCATTAGAGAGTACTTTCAACAACAACAAAAAAAAAACCCAATGAATTGCTGCGGCTTGACATTTCTGCTTAAGAGGATGAAAGATCTTTGATGAAAGAAGCTCAAATAATGTAATTCTTTTTTTACTTACCCTTTTCCACCACAATGGAGCTCACATACTTCACAGAGGAAGGGCAATAGGAAAGTGAGCACCTTCAAGAAATGCACTACACTCCCTATATCCGTCCAGCACCACTGCCTTGATTCGGGGGCAGATGTTAGACCGTGGATGGATGATCCCAGATCGACCTCCCTCGGACACAGTCGATTGTGTCAAGCTTATTATTGGACGGCTGTTCGGAGGGATGTTGGGATGAGTCCGGCGGGCGTGTCCATTAATATTCGTAGGAATTTTGTTCATTTTCATTTTCAGTTTGGAAATGTTCTCAGAAGCAGTCTTGGGGAGCCAGTAAGGAATCCCGGCGGTCATCTATCAACCAGTTTTTTATCACATGATAGGCTGTGTATGAGAAAAGGGGATCTGGATCACTGGATCTGCAAACAGGGACCCCTACCAGACCCGTGAGGCAATGGTGTGTCATCCAAGGTCCATGCCTGTGCTCTGTGCTTTACTGTTGGTTAATGCACCAGAGCCTTTGCCATCCAGGCCAGGAAAAGTGTGGTTATAATGCAAAACGGAATTGTTCCCTTTGCTGTATTATTCATTTCCTGAGCAATAAAAGAAAGGCTTGAACAGACAAACACTCAGCAGTTCAGCAGGTACTTTGAAAACAGCCAAACCTGGGCTGTTAAACCTTAATATAAAGGAAAACACAACAAGGTCTTGGGGGAAGCAGAGTCAGACGGAGGGAGGTGAAACAACAGAGCGATAGCAATCTAAAAGAAGAGTAAGCAAGTGAGAGGAGTGAATAAAAGAGAAATAAAAGAAATAAAGAGCGAACGTACAAGGCATTGTCTGCTCTGAGGTGCTCCGAGTTTGTTTTGTCCAAGTACAATTTGGACACGTTAGATCAAATTACAATATCTGTTTATGGAATTAATTTAAAGGGTATTTAATAGGGCTGTACCGATCCGATATGTGGCAGATTCACTGCATCGGAGATCAGATGGGGGGGGGAAACAGTTTAATCCGATATCTTTCCTATCACGTTTATGCTTTACTACAATATGGACGACACCCCGTAAACAGAGACGTGTCGCATGGAACTCGAGTTAAAGCTGTTAGCCAGCAGCGTGCTCATCATGTCAGCTGTGTGGAGTTATTTTAAGCTCAATAATAGCTTAATAATAATAAAAGTAAAACAGCCGAGTGCAGCGTAAGCAACGCCAGCGTTTCAATCGGAATATCGGTCTCATTTTGGTATCGGCATAAAAAATGGTATCGAGCCAGCCCTAGTGTTTAATAAGCTTGTGTTTTATTTTTAGCTTAATGTTTAGCTGTCTTAAAAAGAGAAAAGGAGCACAAATGAAAAAGGGAAACAAACACCTATAAACTGAGCCCAAGAGAAAAGAAAAACAACTTTACCTTAATTAAGCCAATAAAGATGCACAGGGAATGATGTTATTCTTTCTGTCTGTGCGTGTGTGTGTGTGTGTGTGTGTGTGTGTGTGTGTGTGTGTGTGTGTGTGTGCAGGCTGGGGATGCAGCATGTTTTAGCTACTCGTAGGGGGGTCCCCAAGCAAAAAAGTTACGAACCACTGCATTACAGTATTCCATGTAATCCAGGTAATGGTCAACCAACAACCTTATATAATGGCCACTGAGTATCATATACGAGGACACACACCCACACACACACACACACACACACATAGACAAGCCTACAGGGGAGGCGAGGCCGAAACAGTCCAAAAATGACAAAAAGTCAAGAGGGGAACTGGACCTTTTGTGTGACAGAGGATGACCATAAGTTGACCATAAGACTATAAACCATCAATAACTACATTTTCTCTTTTCTCTCAGAGCTGATGTTCCGGTCCTCCCAAGGTTTCTTCCTACCACTTTCAGGGAGTTTTTCCGTTCCACTGTCGCCCTGGGCTTGCTCAAATTAGGATTGACCTTTTAAGATAATGTATTATTGTAAAGCTGCTTTGAGACGATGCTACGTTGTAAAAAGCGCTATAGAAATACAATTGAATTGAATTGAATTGAAGTTGCTATGGTGGAATCTATAAGGCATCACCCCCCAAACACACACACACACACACACACACACACTCCCCATGGTAAATGTATGTTAACGGGTACTTTCCATAAACATATTATATTACTGCTGTCTAATGTATTATATTACTAACATTATTTAACCATGATTACCGTGGCTTAATTAAAGCTAGACCTAACGCCTAATGCTTTTCAAACAGAAACTGCAGGTACCAGGAAGCAGAAAAATGGCCCCACTAGACTGATTCCTATGCTCCTTGGGACATATGGTCTTTACCAAGAACTTATGTTTACACACACACACACACACACACACGTATACGCAAAGCTACTTGATCCATTATCGCGTGCTATCTTCCCTGCACACACACACACACACACACACACACACACACACACATACGTTGACTGTGCCAGTCATTTTCTCCAGAGCTCTTTATCTGATAATGATAACGATCCAGAATTCCTCATGAACCTTACGCTCCAAAGCAGTTTTAACGGTAATTACAGTCTCATGGGCTCGTTTTCTACTGATGACTCACTTTTTGCTATTTTGCTTCCATCGTTTTTCCCATTGTACCTCCACCGGCCTGATGATGTTCCTCGTTAATGTATGATATCTGCCTCCTGAGCCCCGTAACAATAATTAAATCAATACAGTAATCTAAATAGAAGAGCATATTTAAGCCTTTACGCTTGTTTATGATGCCATGCTCTATGAATGCACACCAATACGAAGTCCTACGGTCGTAATTTGGCCCACTTTCATGACTGTCAGTTGTGAATTATTATTGGGACACATTTGGTTTAATGACAGAACGTCAAACGATTCTTTTTTGAACCTCTTCTTTTGGAAATATCGCCTCGTTCTTCGCGAGCAGCGTGCCCTTCAAACCCTAGAAGAGCCATCATCATTGCTGCTGTTAGCACTCAGGTAACAGACTTACTGATTGCTTTAGTCAAACGGGGAAGGCCCCTTGTCATTATTTATTTACGTTGGAAGTACATGGTGAGTTTTTAATTAATTTAACCCCGAGAGGATCCTACAATTAACGAGTTCAAGGATTTGTGAAAAGCCACAACGCACGTCGGGTTTAAACAATGTGTGCCCTACGTTAATTACTACAGCCAATGAAATTAATATCGGAGACACACCAGGAGTGAACCTGAAGGCCCTGATCAGCTCTGATACACAAGACAGTACCCCCCCCCCTCCCCAAACCCCCCGCCATCATATTCTCCATTCATTCCTGCCCACAGATTTTCATTCACACATTTCCAAGTACACATTTCATATCCCTAAGATCTTGGCAAACATCCGAGTTTGATCAGAGACCCCGGTTTATCAACGGCGCTGCTCCTGAATGCCTGCCAGCTCAGGTTCAAATATGCATAAAAGTAAAGGATAATGTTCGGGTTGTATAACAGAACAGCCACAATGGCTTCCAACAATGAGCCATCGGAGAGGTTTGCCGCGAAGGCCAGCAAAGCCGAGCGGCGCTCGTTAGGGGCATGCGAATGCTGGGAGAAATGGCTCGGGTCCTTTGAGAACACCAATTTGAGTTCTTCTTGACAAAATGTCAAACTTCCCCGAGCTCCGTGTGAGCGGCTCTAGGGGAATAAGACACACTAATGCTAGGCTTGAGACAAAACAGGAAGTGATTAAGCTCTTGAGGTCTCTACTCTCAGCCCTCGTCAATGTTTTCCACCATAAGCATGAAAAGTGGGCCCGGAGTTTTTAATTAACCGTCTTGGCATATGAAACATGCTGCCAATTCTAGCTGCATGCAAGCCAGTCGTGACCGAAATCAGCCGAAAAACTCAAATAGTAACTAGATTGTGCTTTTCCTATACGGAAAACAGCCTCATCAATCACACCTAAGTAGATGAATAATGCCTCCGGATGGAGAAACGCAGCGGGGGTGAAGGCAGGCGTTACAGTGTGCCGTTCTGCAGGGGTTTTCCAATAACATATCTCATTACGCAGAGCTCCAGGAGGTTGACTCATCTGCTCCATCTCCGTAGACCCTTCGGTCCAAGAAGCATTCTTGGTTTGGCTACAGGTGCACCGTGCGAGGATATTTCTTTAATCCCACACTGGCCATCATGATGAAGTGGAGGAGCTCTGCAGCAGATGCCCGGCTCAAGAGGCGGCCAATCAGCTGATTACTGCGGGGAGAAAATGTTTATCGAATGAGAAAGAGGCTGAAGTCGCTCGCCGATGCCCTCAGGCTCAGCTGGCAGTGGATCGCGTCCATGTTGCTCGGTGCCACGGTTGCCAAGGACAAGGCTGGCAAGGCCGAATCAGGCTTTAGAGTCGGGTTTCATCAGAGTGGTGCAGATGCTCAGAGGAGGTGGCCAAGAATAACTTCAAAAAAGGACTAATGTCAAGTCGACTTCACCAGTCGCGCCAGCTCTAATTCTTCTGGCAGCAGCACGAGTACACCATGTTCTTTATGTATCACTTATAGGCATCCAGAGACTCTGTATGGCAGACCAAGAACCCCTGGATGACTGCATCCAGTGCAAGTCCCAAGTAAAATCTGAAGTGACAACAGCGATAGACGAACACTCTCAAGAAGCGTTGCTAAGTGGCTCAAAATGCAACGGCGGTGCTCAATGACTCATTGGAGGCACGCCTTCTCAAAGCTGAGAGTGACGTCAGTGCCATTCTGTGACATTTGATGTCAACGACCGTTGGTTTAGGGAGCACAAAACCTGAACCCTGAGCCTGGACAGCGAAAGGACGGTCTCAACTGCCACTCGCGGCTCACTGCGAAACGTCTCACCACACACAATTGCTCTACTATCACTGTAATAGAGGCTCTCAGTGTCCAACCATACAGGGTAATTCTTAGGTGAGATACCCCCACCCACCCCCACAAGACCCCCTCCAAGGGGTCGATCTGTACACTCTCCTCATGCTCTGGCTTTTCTGCATCATCTAAACGTCTAATTTTGAAAAAGGCCTGGATCTTAATTAAAGCAGAGTGTATTATAAACAGATTGTCCAAGGTCCCTCACCCATCATATCAAGGCTATTAAGTCCTTCATTATGAGTCAACGCAGCTCTTAGTAGACCGAACAGCAGCAGATGGTTCATCCAAAGGACAAACTGTGGAAGCAGATCTTTTCGGGGGCTGAGATATTTAGCCTCGTGTTGAACAGAATGCCAGCCTCTAAAGTTCCTTGGGACACCACTGGAGTCACTAGGTGCAGATTAGTCATTTAGTCATTCAGTAGTCATATCCGAAGCGACTTCGACCTCACACAATCCTACAATCCAACCAATTGTGGGTTAAGAGGTGAGAACTGAACCCTGGACCTTCTCTACTGTTTGGCAGTCAAGCTGGACAGTCCGGAACAATTGATATACAACAACTGATACAATCCAAGCATTTGTGGACTGAACCCTTAGCTCAAGGATCCAACAATGGCAGCTTGGCAGAGGTGGGATTTGAACACCGGCCAGTAACGTAACCCAACTAGGTTACCACAGTCCATTCAGTAAGCTCTTAAGCGAAATGTCTAACTAACAATAATTTGTGGCATGATATAACCTAATAAATATTGCAAACCAGATCACGTTTGCACTTATTTAATGCTGCTACAGATAATGAGTGCCCCCTTAGACAATAAACGTCTAGAGACCTTCCTGTTGGGCACCTTTCCAAGTGAAGCATTACAGTTCTTTGTATCAGCTTGTAATGGTTTCCTGCACACACGAGACTCTTGGACTTGAAAAGAAAACTTTTTCTGGAGGGGGGGGGGGTGTTGTTGAGTGAGCAGTGTAGTACTGATATGAGATATGCGATCTATGAAATTTGATCAGCCTTGTCATTTCGAACGACTCCTGCTTGTGCTCATCATTATTTTTTAAGGGGCACTACTACTTCTTTAATGATTTGTTTTGGATGCTCCTCGCCCCCTCTGCACTCTTCAAGACTTCTCTGAAGGCGAGAATCAGAGGAGCGAGAGGACCACGGCTGCAAGCCCAGAGCCAAATCTGCAACCACTGGGGAACACGAGGTGCAGTGGTGGGTAGAGAGAAGACCACTGGGACCTTTGCTCTCTCTTATTTTGACTTCATTTCTAAAACCCAGCCAGAACATGTGCATGCTGAGGATCTAAAAAGCAAACCCGGCAGCATACGATAGCCCTGAACAAGCTCCTGCTTCAACCCCAGCATTAATCAAAAAAAAAAAAAAAAAAGGAAGATAAAAGTTCGCCCTCGCAAGCCGAACGGCTGAGCTCGCTAAAATAAGACGTACGAGCCTAATTAGCACTTGGACGCTGCATGTGTCAAGGCCAGGAACGGACGTGGATTTATCATGGAGAACAGGAACCTCAAAGAATTTATTTCAGGTTTAGAAATCCTAAAGTTTTTGCTTAAAACCGTAAACTTTACGGCGAAGGATTTTCCAAATGTTTAAATGCATTTCAATATTTTGGTTTAATCTGGTCATGTAATAAGCAGAGGTGGGAGGAGCCATGTGGAAGGATTTACCCAACCAAGCAGCAGCCCACTTTTCCTGGACGTTTATCCCGGGATTCACTGAACAGACGTAGCTACACCCTTAACGGTTCTCCAGCCCAAAGCTAGGTACCATTTCGATTCAAACCCGGACTTCCGGCAACTGGCTACTACCTCAGTCCCACAGGTGTCACCATGACAAAGACGCACCTAAATAGTGGCTTGCTAGTGTCGTAACTATCATTTATTGGTTTTCTTCGTTTCGTACAGTAAAGTTTTAAGTGGTATTTGTGAACGTAACTCTGCATTATAAAGCTTGATAAAGGTTTAATAAAGAAATCCATTACCCATGTGGTTCTACCAGCTAGTAGTGAATGACGGTTCTTGATGCAGTGCCGTCTGGGGGAACGGTGATCACCCCTCTTCAGTTTAGGCTTGTCCCCTTACCCATCATACACCGAAATCCCTCCAGATTCCTTGACTCATTTCAGGATATTGTGCACAGTGGAACAAGAAATAAGCAAATCCAATCCAATATTTCTTTGAGGAACATCGTTAAACCTTTCAGCGCTTTTCTCACGCATTTGTTTACAAACTGGTGATCCTCTGCCCATCTTTGCTCCTGAAAGACTCTGTTTTGGATACTGCTTTTGTTGCAAATCATTATTATTATAGTAACCAATTTAATGTTTTACCCCTAAAATGCTTCCAACCCAACTTTTTTGGGGGGGAACGTTTCTGTTTTAATTGGAATGCCTTAGTTACATTTCTTAACAAATTCACAAAGATGACCAGGAAACAAAAAGGGAAATATCTTGGTAGCATACTAAAATGAAAGTCAGCGCAACGGAAGACGCACTGCGTATTCTTTCAAATTTTCACTGTCCAGTACTGCCCCAATTTTTTTTTTCTGCCTGCTAGGGTTGTGACACATTTCTGCAATAGCCATTGAACAACCGCATAAATATGACATGAAGATAGCCCACAATGTTCAAAATGATGCTCTGTCATGCTCTGTCTCGCTCACCTTAATTACCACTGACGAAATAAGGCCATGTGGGTTTGATCCACAGGCCGTCAGCGCAGTCTTAATAAGCCATGAGATGCTCGGCCATGAAAGCGCCCCCAGATATAATTAGCTTGATCCTAAGTGGGATCCATGTTTGTTGTAAATGTCACACCAAGAGACACGGGTTCGTTCGTGTACGCCACGTTGGGTCGCGTTTAGATCGGGCACGGTTAATCCAATGTCCAGATATCCGCTCCACCAACTAGCTGATTGCGTAATCTCATATATAGAAGACTCAAAAAACTAAAAGGGTGACGGCTTGAAGGCGTCGGAACTTTAGGCGAACAGGCCACAACAGCAGTAGACACTTCGCTGCTTTAAACCTTGCACTCTTTTTAGTTTCGAACGTAGCTGCTCATGCCATTTGATTACTGTCTTAAATGATGTCACCAAAAAGGTCCGACTACGAACACGCAATTGGACAAAACGTCTCAAACCAAGAAAGCACACGTTTGTTTTTGTACGACTGAATTCCGAGTTCACGGTTCGATTTTGTTGCCCTTTTTATTTGAACCATTTTTTTTTTCTTTCGGAAGTGTAAACAGAGAGAAATGATGCCCATTTTCTTGAATGCATTTTTAAACAAATACCCTTCAGTTCCCTGCAACGTGAAGAATAATCAGGTAGAAACAGTTCACATTGTAAACAAAATGCTCTATTGCAACCATTACAGCACTGAGTGAAAACAGTTGTTTTATTTTGTATAGAACAGCAAATCATAATAATGGGTAAGTTCCTCGTATAAAAACGGTAGTCTGCTGCAGTTACAAGCAAGTCTTTCGTCTTTTTTCTTGAATAAAACGTTGAATTATCATCCTAATGCTGCACAATTCTACTTCTAAGCATAATGGACGGGACGTGATTCCCAGACGGCAGAAATGGCGTTTTGTTTAGATACTGTACGTTCTTCATCCATCCCCTAAAATCCTGGGCCAGCAAATTCAGTGCAACAACAGCAAAGCAGAACCTTTAAGCCGACGCTTAAGCGCATGAATGTCAGAGAAAAGCCGAGCAAAGGAGCACTCAGCTACGTATTTGGAGTAAATGCCAATGAGTCTGATTCACTGCCAAATAATCTGCTCATGCACCGAGCGCTGTAAGTCCATTCAACAGATTAGACCGTCTTTGTTCAGAGGTGTCATTAACTTGAAGCGGAGACCACGCCGAACCCTTTTTGAACCCCCGTAGTGAAGCAGAGAACACCTTAAACACAAGACCGCCTGCAGGACTTGAGCCTGGTACAGAACGTGGAACGGGAACCACCGGTGGAAGGAACAAGGAACGCCTCGCAACCATGGGGGTACATGAGCCAGTGTGAGACACGGCACCGATCGCCAACATGGCCCCACCGTACGGAGGGGTGCGTTCTCATGCCGCAGCAATGAGGTGTCACTACTCTGTTTAAAACTGCAGTGTTTTATAATGCTGAGCCACCCTGGTTCCGCCCATGGGTCCTGGACTCTGGGTTCAGTCCCGCTCTCAGGTTCCTCTGTCCCTGTCTGTCTGTCTGTCTCTGTTTTTGCCTCACCACAGGATCCTTCCTCCTTCCTGAGTTTTCTGAGTCGCAGGGTTTGGCCAACATGACAACATGAATAATAACATTGTCATTATTCAGAATATTACCAGTTATTAGACCAGATCTACACAAAGATCCTGACGAGCATACTGGTAACCAACAACTAGAACCGTTCCAACGACATATTACCTACAAAATTCTTTTGGACTGCCAGTTTATTTTCCCTATGAAGGCCAGATGTGTTTCCAAAACGGCAAAAAACGTGTGACGCCGAAAAACGCCGCCAGCTTTTGAACCTCGGACTGAATGTCTTTCACTGCTTTTGCTGTTTCTAGGGACGAATGCCGATGTGCTTTCTCTCTGAGGCTTACAAAGGGCTTTTCCATTGTCTGTAAGCTTCTCCCGTTGAGATTAAAATGTAGCTGTGACAGCTATGGATTACCGGATTCGTCTCGGTGATCACAAGCATCCGAAATCAGGGCTTTGGTGAAGCACTTGTGAAGGAGGCGTGACTAAAAAATGTGATGGTTCTCTTATTCTTTTGGGTGTCCGTAAGGGGAATGCTGGGCTATGAGGTGCCAGAGGCCAGTCAGACAGGCAAGGCGAGAAGAAGAGCCCAAGTGTTTGGCAACGGGAGCATGTTACCGCATGCTGGCTAACCCATTGCTGGCATGGTTCTAACTTTGTTTGAATGTCCGTGAGTTGACTGTTATGTTCTCGTGCCAGGCTACGTCAAGCTACCCTAAGGAGATTAGGGTTAAAGCTACAATGCAAGAAATGGGGCGCCTCGTACAACAGTGCAAAAGTTCCTCTTGAGGTCAGTGCCTCAGATTATCAACGCTGCTTCCCTCTAGTGGCCAAAATGTCCACCAGGCGAGCCCTTACATCTTTAGCCCCGCTTACTCCCTAAAGCTGGGAGCAAGCTTAAAGTTTACGACACTTTGTCCTGAATCGCGAGCACGACGATGAGAGCGGAAAGAGGTTTATTCTACATGTAACCTCCACACTTAAATCCTACACTGTGTACACTGGGACCAGTGAGAAAGCAGTAGGCAAAGTCTGTAAACAAATCATTTGATGGAGAACTTCAGTGGCTTGCACAGCACATCTAACCTCTGACTCTCACTCTCGAAGCACAAGCGTTTACGACATTTATATGTGACAACAAAGAGTCGGCGGGATTCTGAGAATCCAGGAGTGCAGGGTTTAAGTAGCCGAGACCAGAATGCGAAAACGAGCCCGAGTAAAGAAAGACAAAATGCAAGGAAAGGGCCAAAACAATCACAGCATAATCAGAGTCCTAAGGTAAGGGTCAAATCCAAAAACAATCAGGCACCAAGCGAAGGGGGCGGACACGTAAAACACAACATGGCTCACACGGCTACGTTTAGGCATGAAGCACTCAAACCCTTAACTTTTAGCTGAATGGTCCAGTGTGGCACCACGGCCCCACAGCAAAGAGTACAGTCCGGCAACGGAAAAGCGGTCTGGCTTTGGGCGCTTGGGTCTAACGGAGGTCTAATACGTTAGTCCAGACCTTGGTTCAAGTCTTGGGAGTTCCTTCCGGATTGACAAGGAGGAATTAAAGGGAAAATGAGGATTGCCACAATGACCCTTGGCAACCCATCCAGGGCTCACCAGGGCATGCTCATAGAATAGATCATACATTATGAATCTCTTTCATGGCTGCTTCAGGAATGCCAATTGTATTGGACGGACTAAAGGGCAGGTACTAACCTGAAGCTGTAATGATTAGCTACAGTCTTACATAAAATCATTTATTTCACATTGGCGTTTCCTCCAAAGATCTAAAGACTGTAATCGTTCCCTTCGGAAAGTCAGGAAGACATTTCATTTGACACGGTTTGCCAGAGATTGTGGCAGGATTGCTGATGACAGAGAGACGAGAGTTTGCAAACTTCTACTCCTACTTTCAGTAGTTCTAGCAGAAGCAATCTCGCGTGCTTGTCTCAGAGTAATCAAATCCATCATGGCGAAAGTCAATCGGTCTGGCAAAAAGCCCTCCAGTGAGCATCGGTGCAGGAGGTCTCCATTGATCACCGATCCGGATGACCGCCGATCGAACCGCAAAGCCATTTGGGTTTTCAGCACCTCGCTGGAGTCTAGCTGCCACTTCTCATCGCCCTAGAGTATTTTCTGACAAGGCCTGGCACCGAAAGCGACGCCGGTTTCAACCAGGAGCCTGAGATGAGGATAAAACGTGGGACTCTTCAGCAGCAGATGGGCTAAAGGATCTCATTTGGCCTGAGGCTGATATTGCTAATGGCAGGTGGCCATCGAGCAGCTGGGTGGTGGCAAATCATGATTAATGGGATTTGCATGCAGGTGTTTTTAAAGAGTTGGGGAGACTTCTTTTCACCTGCCTTTCTAAGTTAATACTGATACAAATGTTGCAGTGTTTTTTCTTTGCTTTTCATCGCTTTTTCACTTGCAAGACGATTAGAGCGTTCAAACGTCAATTTGTGATTATAAACATTATAAACAATACCCACAACCCTAAGAAACTAGATTGGAGATATTGGGCATTTTTCCTGTTCACACTGCTGTATTAAAAATCCAAACCGGTAGTAAAAAAAAAGTGGGGGGAAAAAAAGATCACTACGTATTCTACGATTCTATGGAAGTTGATTTCCAACTCAAAAATGCATTTGTCTTAAATTGCAGACTCCAGATTTCAGGTATTGTCTGTGTTCACACTGCCACATCCAGTTTTTATACACTTGCATAACAAAGACTGGATTTTTCCACGTCCAGTGTGAGCATAGCATTAACGTTGGTTGCTGATAGAAACCAAAAGCGCCTCTATAAAACCGATTTTTTTTTTTTTATAGAACATTAGAAACAAGACACCAGATTCAGTGACTTTTGCCGTTCACACTGCCATAAAAAACCAAATCGGTCACATCTGACTAAAATTATTTTCGTCCTCACATTTCAAAGTCAATGGCTGATTCAAAAGG
The DNA here is from genome assembly GCA_034779995.1 of Parotocinclus haroldoi. Classification (NCBI taxonomy): domain Eukaryota; kingdom Metazoa; phylum Chordata; class Actinopteri; order Siluriformes; family Loricariidae; genus Parotocinclus; species Parotocinclus haroldoi. The sequence goes on along the minus strand of JAUZST010048457.1, from coordinate 6,508 downwards.
CAATCTCATAACCTTATACTACCCCTTATCCTAAGAAACGGTTTAGATTTGAGATATGATGTAATTCAATGTTCGCACTGCTGTGAACTGTGACATAGGAGAAGAAAATAGCAAAGCACAGGAAGAATCCATGTGTGCAGGGTTTAAGTAGAAAAGGTCAGAATCGGAAAACAAGCACGAGTGCACGAAGGAAAAAATGCAAGCAAAGGGCCAAAACAATCACAGCGTAAGGGGGCAAATCCAAACACAAATCAGACACCGAGCAAAGGGGGTACACATAAAACACGACCCAGCTCACACGGCTCCATTTAAAGCAGGAAGCACTCGAACCCTTAACTTTCAGCTGAATGGTCCTGTACTTACCCATCTGCGACACCACGGTCCCACAGCAGAGAGTAATTAACAAATGAACAAATGTGAAAACAGTCCTGCCAAAGTATCGACTTACAAACAAGCGGCACGGAGGTGAAGTGTCTGTTTTTGGGTTTGCCTTCATGTCATTTCTATTGAACGTTCAAACCACCAGATATTTATCTGACTTTTGCTGTTCGCACTGCCATAAAAATCCAAATCGCTCGCATTTAAGAAGGCTTCTTATTTGTCCTTGCATTCAAAAGTCTTTTTTTCTCTCTAATCCAAAAATGCGAGAGAAAAAAAAATCAACACTTAAAAGAGTTCAAAGCTGCAGAGACCAGATCTGAATTAGTTTCTGTTTACACCGAGACACCCAGTCCATTCGAGGAAGTAGATGTGATCTTTCCCTTACAGTTTGAGCAAAGCATTCAGGTTGGTTGCTGATCGAGACCCTCACGACCCTATAAGACTAGATTAGAGAGCAGAGGATCATTTCTCCTGTTCACACTGCTGTTTAAAGAAACACCCATTTGTAACGTCTGAGCAAAACAGATCGAAGAGTAGCCTATGAATGGCAATTTCTAATCCAATCAAATCTCTATAAAACATCTTTTAAAGCCCAATCCACACGTATGAGGGACAAGGATGGAAAATCAAAGTAGATTTGTAAATGTAGATCTTTCTTTATAGTACTTATTACAGCCATAAAGAATTGGATTTGAGACGCTGTGGCATTTGCTCTGTTACCTACTGCAACTGCACTAAAACTCTTCATCATTTAGAAACCAGGTCTAGAGCCAACAATAGAGAGATTATTACATAAACCCACACGTATAAATAGAGTGTAGGAAAATGTCAGTGATTACAGGCGCCGCTTATTACTTTTTAATGACTCTTTTGACTGATTTTTGGGGGGGTTTTTTTCAGATTTGAATTCATTTTCTATATTGTCAGGAGGTAAACACATAAATCACAGCGATGCACAAAGGCAGAAAAGCCAGACTTCACTTCAAGGACTGATTAATTGCCTTAACCGAAGCATCAAAAACTAAAAATAACTCATTAACAAATAAAACACAAGCATGTTTTGTGCTTACAAGCACAGCCAAGAACCCAAGACACGTCGTGACCAGTCTACGGGCAGTGCCAGGTCTTGGCTCGATGTAACCAAATGCAATTCTGTTTCTTAATGACTATAAGGTTTAGTGCAGCTCTGTCTAGATTAGCTTAGCCTTGAGATCGAATATGCCAGTTATTAGAGTTATTCTAACTGAACACATTTCAGGCGTATTCTCAAATAGGGGTGGATTTGAGCTTACAATCTTCTTGCCACTGTCTTTGAACCCCCATAAGCAGTCAAATGGCCAAACTACCCCAAGCTGCACCGGGTTATTTTAAAGCAAAGCATTTCCAATAGGTAAACACACAGGGATGTGCACTTACACTGTGATCTATGATGCTGATGTAGCCCTGCAGGGGTGGAGCTGCTTTCTGGGGCTTCTGGGTGGATGCCGTGGCAGATGCTCCAGCCCTAGCATCGCCGTTACTGTTGTTGTTGACGTTATACAAGTAGAACAAGCTGCTACACGTGGTGATGGCCAGAAACGCGGCTGCTCCGTGGCGCTAAGAAAGAGGATGCATTCACACTTCATTTCATGGGATTTTTTACTGTTCACATTACCATAAAAATCCACATACAGGGAAACGGATCCCATTCAGTCACTGCCGTTCGAATCGTAGCGTTTAAAGGTGTATATCGGATTTACATTTATCCACCCCTGTAAAAATGATTAAAGCCTAGCCTTTCTGAGCTGACCTAATTTTAAAAAAGCACATTGGTCTCCTCCGTGGTTACTGACACCTCTAGAAATTCTTCAAAACAGATATAACTGGAGCATGTCTTCCATTTCTGTCTCTTTTTTTTTCAAGCTGATCAGCGTAAAGAACTTTTAAGCAGCAATCCGTGACTTCCTGTTTCGCTGGAGTAGATGTAAACATATAAGGGGATACAGGGGTCGAATTCTTTGTCGTTTTTCCTCCAAAAAACAGAGAAACTTTGTTTCAAAAATCATTAGAGAGGGAATGACTACAATAAACAGGCAATCGACTGAAGCGCCCATGTCTTAAACAAGCTCGGATCAACTGGAATTGTGACAAACTTCCCTGCATAAGGTTTAAGCGCAAAGCAAAAAGGACCTTAAGCACCTGGTGTTTCCTAAACGCTACTGGGACATTGGCTGGAAATCTACCCTGGGGTCAGGTGAATGGAAAAATTAGATCACATTTCAGCACTCATGCACTGAAAAGGATCTGATGCCCACTGTTAAGTATGGTGGCGGGTCCGTCATGTTGTGGGGCTGTTTTCACTCCAACCAAAAAGCCCTGGGAACGAAGGTAAGAAGAAAGTAAAAATGAGTTTGACCCTTGGACCTTCCAGCAGAACGCATTCGCTGAAGAAAAAATCAAGCTTCTGCCCATGGTGCCTTTATCTAGACGCCGTAGGAAACGTGTAAGGTGAGCTAAAGAGGGCCTAGCATGATCTGGAGAGCCCATGTGAGTATGAATGGGTCCAAATTTCCTCTCCTCTGTATTTCTCAGTCTTATAAGGAAGGCTTACAGAGGAAGGCTGAGTGCTGTTTTGTTGGCGCAGGAAGATTGGTATTAAATGCTGATATGAAAAGGCTGACAATAATCGTAGCATGTGCGGTTTTGAATACAAAAACAGTACATTCTTGATCTCAGACTAGATTTCCTGCAATTAGAGTTCGCGGTGTGAGATGAAGCTCATTCGCCTAAACTCTTTTTCACTCATCTTTACCACGTCCCAGACTGTAAAAATGGAACCAATGCCAGTTCAGCACAGGTCACGACAGCTCTTAGACTTCTCAGCCGATCATCACTGAAAAGACACATGGACTCGTTTTGTCTTTCTAAAATATTTCCATGGCCCTGTGGTCACGCCCGAACGCCTCCCTCCCCATGTGATATGTAGGGCACTATAAAAGGCGTAAAACATAAAGAGTAGAGATTCCATTGTGCATTTTAGGTTTAGCCTCATCTTTGATCTACTGTTTACGCAGAGGTCCCAGAGCTCAGCTCACAGGTCCGGAGGCGCAGTTTAGAGGTCCCAGAGCATCGCTCTGCCTAGCTCCGCCACAAATAAGCCCTGAAGATCCGATTACATCCACAATCCTTATTTATAACCCACCTGTATTAACCATTACAACCCAGATTTGACAGATCTTGTCATTTCAGCTGTTAGACACACCCATAAAAAACACAAAAATTTCACATATGAGGAAAACGATCCAATTTGCAGTATTCGAAAGTCCACATTTGTATTTAAAAAAACGTTTTCAACACCTGTAAATACTCCTCTTAGCCCAAGAAAACAGATTTGATCCGATATTCCGTGTTATCCCATGATCCGATATTATGTGGCTTTTACTGTTCACACTGGCAAATCAGTTGCAAATTAGGAAAAAAAATTATATCTGCTTTTCAATTCTAACATGAGTACGGACTTTTTAATCCCAAAGACTAAGCAAGAAACTCTTTTTATTTGAATCAAACTTACACAGGCCTATAAACCATCTGTGATTTTAAAATGTTTTAAACTGTTCACACTGGCCTTAGGATACAAACCCAAACTTTCCCCGTAAGAGGAATGCAAATCGATTTCTGACCAGAAAACAAAAATGCCCACTCAAACTTTCAAGGCTAGATCTAAACTTTTACCTGGAAAAAAAAAAAGCTTTGGTTCAAAAAGGTTCAAAAAGTTCTGCTCTCGCTTAATGGCCGATTTCGGACACAGCCTGAGCAGCACGCGTTTATAATGCAGTGTTAGAATATTATGCTGTAAACTGGAAAAGTTGTTAGTATTCATTCCAAAGGTCTCGGCTTATTTTAGGGATCAAATGGCACGAGGAGGAAACGCACGCTTGCATGGGATAAAGATGTTGTGTAGGCGTTTCGCTTTATGATAAAGTAAATAGAAATAAACGCAAAGTGCGATGGTAACGATGAGGCGCGGTTCTGTTGCTCAGTCAGCACGAGCTCAGCGCAACCCGAACCGCACCAGCAACCCAAACACTTCCAGTTTATGTATGCAGAATAAAGAGATTTGTTTTTACCGTCGCCGTCCTCATTGCTGCAGGTTTTCCTCTGGACCGGAGCATCCAGGTCCACTTTTATCCAAATATAATGCGGGACTGCATGGGATTATGTTCGGATCTCAGCATCCTCATCTTCTCTCTCTCTCTCTCTCTCTCTCTCTCTCTCACACACACACACACACACACACACACACACACACACACACACACACACACAGTAATTAGACTGAAGAAGCAAGGTCTCAAGTGCGGGTGGTAATAATTTCTTACTCAGGTTTTCCTTTGAGACTCATAAGCACTTATGCATAACCCATGAATCTGTACTTAATCAAAAAGAGAACACTGCCACTTCATCTTCTTTAGTTGTAGTGACACTTCAGTCTGTGGTTTCTCCCCAGTCCAGAGATGAAATGGCACTCAACTAACTGGAAAAAGCTTTAAAATAGTTTTTTGGAATTAAATGTTAAATTAGCAAATAAATATAAATATAGGCTATGTGACATCTGGAAGCCTCTAACATGTATAATATGCAATGTTGTGTGATCCTCTCACTTAAGACTCATTTAATATCATTATGCATAGAATCATCTGCAGAATCAGGTAATGACCAGTACAGCTGATAATAACCTCATGTGACAGTAGCTGGAAGGGTGTAGGCGTTCTCATACCATATCAGCAGGATATGTGGAACTGAGCCATGTATCAGATTTACCACTGAGCTGAAAGAAGGTTTTAGAATCTGCCAAATAATCTCTATTTTTAGCAACAATCACTTTGTACTGACTTTGAGTCTGACTTTGATACTACTGCCCCTTTTTACAGTAGATTTGCTAGTTCTCCTTCACAGTGAATAAAATTGCTTTCATTGCAGGAAACATTACATACTTTATATCAAAATAAATAAACAGACAACAGAAAGACATATATGGTATGTCCTTCAAGGATAAACAAACTCAATAGCTCTAATTGTCAAAAAAACTAATTAAATTACTAATTAAAAACTGCATTTTACTTTTGTGAAATAGCCATTTTGATCAGCTTTTTTAATTTAATTGCCTCTCTTTTAGCTAAAATAAGTCCCCTGCATTCATACTGCCTTTGTATTTAATTGTGTATAATTCAATGAATTGCTACTAATTTGTAACATGAAATGTTGTACAACCTTATAGAAAAATCCAGGTCACATCTGGTTATTCATACTATAAGCAATCACATATCACTTTCAAATTGATCTAACTACACTCTACATACGGTATAATTAAATAGAACATGTATAACATTTTGCAAAACTGATATAATGCATTGGAATGCAATTTCATTTTTGTTATATTTTAACGTTACATTTTTTTTTACATAGGATTACATGTTTAGCAATTAATAATGTATTACAACCCTTGCCTTTTGTTATGGTGTCCTCGCCAGTACTACTGTAGGCTGCAGTTCTTCTGTCTCATGTGCAATCATTTACCCTGTGCAGTAGACAAGGAGGCCTGTCAAAACGATAACAAAATTGGATAAATGTAATTACTGAACTGTAGTCAGTAAACATAACATTCATTATCTCCTGAGTTCTTGAAATGAATGGCTCCAACATCATATTCTAGCATAACAAATATATCATATTTAAAGAGCTATCAATTAAGGATGCATTGATACATTATTGATGATTGGTTTTATAGCCAGTATTGATTTATGTAGTCATTAAGTGGTACTAAACTGCATGACACATTTTACAACCCAACCCAGTGCAGTTTAACCTCATTGTTTAATGATCATGCTGACTGACATTAAGTGGATCTTTTATGTGTAGATAAGACATTAATTGTCAGAAAATATTTCGCCATCACACTGGTGGGCTCCTGGGAAAGTTCGTTATACCTCATCTGAATAGCTCAAGGGGAATCTCTTAAGTGCTGTAAGTAGAAATGTACATTTTATATTCATTCTTGCAGAGATGGATTCAGGGAGCTCATTATATCAACGTATTGGGTAATATACATATTATGTATTGTTGTGTTTCTTGATCGTGGTTTTAGGTT
>JAUZST010048446.1:0-25269 GCA_034779995.1 Parotocinclus haroldoi | reverse complement strand
ATAAATTATAGCACGTCCCGTCTTGTAACATAGGGTATGTTCGTTTAATCAGACCAGCCAGTTATTAGCACCAAAACAATCACGTCCCGATGTGCTCCCATTAATCGGATTCGACTGTGTAAGTCTACTTTAATGCTAGTGTGCATAGGCATGAGAACAAAAACTGTATGGCACCACAGCACACACTGGCGTATCAGAGTCACTGCTAAACTGACAATAGTGAAAAGTACAAATATACTATTCCAAAAATGAGGAAGGTAATATAAGGATAATGCAACATCCCATAATTTTCTTTTTTCTTTAACAGAAGGCATTCCCACATTCCAGAGGCCAGACATATCAGGTAGTGTGATTCTGACTATACTTGCATTGAACAGTTCATTACAATTGCAGAAATATGTCAGGGGATTCCCAATTGTTTTTTTTTTTTGTAGAAATATGTAAATACACATACATGCGCGCATTTCACGTCTCTTCCAGAAACCAACGTCTCTTCCATTTTCTCAACAAATGACAAGAAATAATACTTTTGTCTCATTTTTTAAGTGAGTTCTTTTTGTCTACTTTTAGGACCTGTGTGTAAATCTTTTGATGTTTCAGGTTATTTTTTGGCAGAAATTCGAAAAGGTTTGCAAACTTTCAAGCACTGCTGCATTTATCTGTGGATTATAACTTAGGAATCATACCAGGGATGAAGTTCTGGTATTAATAGTGTTAGTAAAGGATTGGAACTGCAAGTCCTCCTAGTAATTTTGACAAACCAGGACAAATTTAAATCAGTTGAATAATTTAAAGCCTTCAGCTGCTAAATTCTGACGCATGAAAAACAAAAAAAGGATTTTATTGTGGCATAGTTTAAAAAAAAAAAGTGATCATGTATTGCATCATAAAGAACACCCCAAATTATCTATGGGGAACAGAGAATATTACAAATATTGAGATTGAGTTAGAATTACACTTTTTGTGGCCTCTATTCCTGGACCCTGGGCCTGTTTATGCCACTGAAGGAAGCATAGACCTGATTTCAAGTACCCAGTGTAGGAGACATCCTTGATTCCAGGTGGTCCCCATGTAGGAGGTGTGGGATCTGGGTCAGAAGAAGTGGCATTAACTCTTCTTAGTCTCTCTAAAAAAGCCATGGCCTCTGGTGTTGTTTGTACCATAGGAACAGTTTGTTCCATAGGAACAGGGCCTTGATTCCAATAAGCCCTGGTGTAGAAGCCTCTGTTAATGCCGGTACCAGTAAATAAAGTGTGGCCTTTGGGCCTGTCAGTCCCAGCGTGAGTGTGGCCTTAATTTCAATTAGTCCCACTGAAGGAAGTGTTGCCTCTCTGCCAGCAGGTCCCGGTATAGGTGTGGCCTTAATTTCAATTAGTCCCACTGAAGGAAGTGTTGCCTCTCTGTCAGCAGGTCCCGGTATAGGTGTGGCCTTGATTCCAATTAGTCCCACGGAAGGACGTGTGGCCTCTGGGCCTGTCAGTTCCCTTGAATGAGGAATAGCCTTGATTCCTGTCAGTCTTGTCATCTGTCAGCCTGATACCTGTTCCTAATAAAGTAAAAGAACAGCACTTATTACAGTACAAAGCTGCTTCGTGTGCCATCTGAAGGTGAACAAAGGTATGTTCCTGAGTGGAGCAAAAGTTGAAAAATCAGCAGCACTGACGTTACGTGTACAGACCAACAACAGCTTAACGGAGCTTAATAAATGGTTCTCACTCACCATAAAGCACTGTATCTGCGTTCAGCTCCTCGCAGGGCAAATACAGCAATGCCCCATCCATAGGAGAGAGTGTAAACTGCAGTGGAGACCATTGAAAGCAAATTACAATATAATACAAACAAAATTATATCAGTCTGTAAAAATACCCACTGCACTATTCCTTTGTCAGGTGCTTTTATACTACTTACAATTAATATGCTATCCAGTCACAGTACATAATGCACTTGCTCAACATCTGGACTTGTGAATACATGTGAACACACCTGACCACTTGCTAACACCTGTACCTGTAATCTCTGAATAATCATGGAATGTTATTTGATTGGGCTATACAAATATGGCAACAGATCAGCTATTTCAAGGCAGGAAGGGTCATGTTTCTCTTATCAGCTCATTTTGTAATGGTTAGAATTTTGAGTACTTTGCTTGCTTTGTCTCGGTTTAATATTTCGCATAGCATGTCTGGCATGGAAACTTTTCGTTTCTGGTAGCAACTAAGATTGATAGCAACAAAGTACTCTTTGGCACACTCAAATAACTGGACACACCTGAATGAACCTGGATAAAGATAAATCCAACTATTTTTCTAATGAAAACATTTTCACACCTAAATTTACCTGGGCAAACCTGGGTACAACTCTACACATCTGAATACTTGGTGGTAGGGGTGGGCGGATCGATCCAAATATCGATAATATCGATACCAACGCTGGTATTGATACTCGTGTAAAAAGATCGATACTCAAGCTTTCTTTCCCCTCCCACTCCCCCTTCTCAATCTCGTCTTTTGTCATCTTCACGTGGCTCAGCGGCGCCAGGCAACCAGCCATGCAGATAGGCTCAGCCTCGAGGGCACACGTCACAGTACGGAGAGTTCTATTCTTTCTTTATTTATACTTTCTTTATTTCATTTCCACTTTTTATTTTGTTTAAAGCCTGAAGTGCACTGAAGGGAAGAAATTCCGTATTCCTTGTATTATTTTCTATTTATTGTTTGAAAAGAACAAGTTTGAAACTGTTCACAATATTTGTTTGTGGTGTGTTCATTTTTCTGTATTTTTTTTTTCAGCTCTCTAACCTCAGAAGATTGTTTTAATTAGCTTCAAGTTATAATGTTTCACTCTTTATTTAAGAAAAAAAACCTTTATTTTCACTTTATTTAATTTTCGCTTTTTTATTACTTTTATTTTATTTACTTTTTATTTTGTTTAAAGCCAGAAGTGCACTGAATGGAAGAAATTCCTTATGTTTTGTATTATTTTATTGTCTTGTTAGACAGTTTGGAACTGTTTACAGTATTTGCTGTGGTGCGCTACTTTTGTTGTATTGTGGTTTGTCAGCCCTCTACCTCTGGAGATTTTGTTTTAGGCTGTTTTTACCTAAAAAAAAAAATACGAATTTTTCTAATGTTAAGGCAAACTTTGTTTGGGTACTGTTGCATTGTTTCTAAACAAAAATGTTAATTGTTATAATAAAGTATATATAATGTCTTGCCAAGTATCCAAGTATTCCCACTCACACCCAAATAGACCTGGACCCAGATAAATACCCCAGCACACACAGCTATATTACTGTAAACATCTCTGCAAAACTGACACACACTCGCACACCTGGACACCCTTGTACATGAATAAATACATCTGCTCTCACATATACACACCCTTGGAACTAACACAAATATATGTAGACAGTAAAAGTATGTGAAGAAAAGAAAAAGTGATCCTTGCCATGGTAACAATGGAGATGTAGGATAGCCACAAACACAGCAAACACAAAGCCCCACACTGCGTCTGAAGAAAAGAACAGAGAACAAGCAGAGGAAAATATGAGGAGAGAAAGAAGTATGGGGGTTATTTACAGCATTGTCGTTATCAATAGATTTGTTGTTTTAGCAACGGTAAAATTAATTCTATTTGTATAACGCTTTTTACAATAGACATTGCCACAAAGCATCTTTGTCATATTATCATATAATTATCATATATAACATATTGCTGGTGATTTGTCAACTACATAATACTCTTTTACTCTTTCATAACCATTTTAGTAAGCTTTACCATATTTTAGACTTTCAACCCTGTTCTCCTTCTGAAAAAGTTGTAGTTTGGCTGCTACCTTTCCAAAAATGCTCCTTCAGACTGTAAAAGGGGAAATTTGGAATCCCGGTAAAGCTGCCAGACGCTGTGTAAGGGGAGGTCGCACTAAATACATGCCACTGTAGCCTATAGAATCTGGATTTTTCAGATATCGTTATACTTCATACAGTTGTCCTGTAGCTGCTGCTTGTTTTCTAATAAACAGACTGAAAAAATACTGCTCACAAATATCCCCTCATTAAGGGATATTTCCAAATGAATATATGATATCCCAAATATGAATATCCCCTAATTTTTGTGACCAGTGTAATTAAACATTTTCATTACACCATTGATAGAACAATTGTATATCTAATTTAATCATGTGATGTAGCGCTATATTTTAACGGAAATAACATCTTTATTAATTAGTATATGTAGTATAACCTTTGTAAGTTGCAGCCACACTGAAAGAACAGATTATTTGCAGTCGTAGTTTGTGGGTATGTGATGAGCCACTTACCGTTCCGATGATAAGGTGGACCTTTGCATTGTTTCGTGTGTGCAGGCAAATCTGGCATAATATAAGTATACATGATATTAATGCCATCTTTAGCACATTAGTGTTACCTCTTCCCAAACCCCAGGTCGCCACGTTAACTAGTAGTTACCTGGAAATGTCATGAAGTCTTTCTAACAAAGAGTGGTTAAAAAAAAAGTTAATAGTCAAGTCAAGTCAGATTGATTTATATGGCGCTTTTTACGCTGGTGCATTGTCTCAAAGAAGCGTTACAACATTATCTTATCTTAAAATGCCAATCCCAAACTGAGCAAGCCTAGGGTGACAGTGGCAAGGGAAAACTCCCTGTTTGTGTTATAATGTTGCAAGGAACAAAAAGGACTAGATTTTAATTGAAAGAATTGAGTTTGTATTACTAGAAAGACTAAGTAAATAATAACAAATAAATTTAAAAAATGCATATAAGCAAATATTTCGTCCTCAGCGGGAAGTCCTTGGATCAATATTTTGGAACAGGCAAGCTATGGGTCGCATAAATTACCCAGTCAGGGATATGTATTTAGATTATTCTCTATAAATAAATGCCCAGGCAAATGTTCACAGAAAATTCTAAAGGTTTCACAAACCTTCAAGCACCGCTGTACATCTCCTATAAACACTTGTACTTGAAAATGCCAATTAGCAATTGCCTTAAACAATTGTTGTGGATAAAGGCAGAGCATGTGAATGCCATGTGATCACATGATCGGCTGATCGACGCTTACCTAAGAAACACCCAACACACTCAAACGCAAACATGCAGAACACGGTCAAGATGGCTGGTACCACCAGAGCTGCGAGGACAAAAAGAGAGGAAGATAAAGATATTTACAAGTTTAAAAAATGTATTGTAATGTATATAAAGGGATATAAAGTGAAGTTATGATGCACAGGTATGTGAGTCATTTCATAGCTATGTCTGTTGTAATGCCCTTCATGAAAGTCCCGTGTTTAGTGAATAGAGATAACCAGGAAACAAAAATAAAAACACACATATACACACAGGCGCACACACACACGCACAATAATAATAATAACAACAGGTGTTTACAAGGTCTCAGAACTTAACTGAGTTGTTAACTCTAAAAAAAACATGTTACTTGACTACAGGCACTCGAACATTTAAACAAGACTGTTTTTCTAAACTAATCTTATCTTGGGCACATTTGGGGCAGTGCCGTAAACATGTGACACTTCCTGCCAGCATTACTGGAACACTGCAATGTTTTTGTCCTCAATTGACATTTAACACCAACTACACTCAAAGAACGGTGGGACTGGTGAGACTATGGTGGCCTAGTGGTTAAGGTACTGGACTATGGACCTGATGGTCCAGAGTTCAAATCCAACATCTGCCACAGTTGGGTTCCTGAGCAAGGCCCGTAACCCACAACAGCTTGGATTGTAAGACTGTTTTGAACAGATAGTTGTAAAGACTCTCTGGACAAGGGCGTCTGCTAAATAATGTAAATGAGTACACTAAAGAAACCACTTACAGTAGTAAGGCCTGTAGCTTATCAGTCCACAACCCAGACCAAAGCAGATGGAGAAGAAATGATAAAACTTGTCTGGAACAACACAACAAACATTATATTGCTGAAAAGCAAAAGTAACTTTATCTTTCACGTCAGTGTTGATTATTGATCTTTTTCTACTATTGAACACTTACAGTGATTATAGAAGTCCAAAGTGTTGCTCATCTCTGTCTGAAGGCTGTAGCAGTTGTGTACGCTTTGCTGGGTTTGACTGTAGGTCTTGCTTTACTCTTATCACAGAGTTGCCAATGATTATACCTCGGGAAGTGAGGAATGATTAAACAATGGTTAGATGACTTCGTCTAGGTAGTGGAAATCCCCAGAGACACTTTCGTTTTCATGTTGTCAATTGCCATCTTGTTTGTTTTTCTGTTTATCCCTTAGAGTCATACATATACCCTGAAGAGAATAATATGAGGAATTATTTACGGATATATAAGGATTTAAGCATATAATTAGAAGGGATATTCCAACATTTAAACTTAAATGTATTATGCACAAGAACAAGTAACAAGAAAACCACTTTGAACTAAATTATCAGTGAGTACACTAGACATACAGACCAATAGATGGTGTTTTGTTAATTAGTTATATTTCCTACTTAGGTGAAACAGTGATATGTTGACAAATGATTTTATTAAAGCTAAACAATCATGTTAAGAAACCTGTAACTGAGTTTTTATTGTACAGTACTGTGTGCAAAAATCCCATGACTGTTTAAGCAGTGTTTACCACTGTTTAAGCAATGGTATAATGGCAGTGTGTAATTCTTTTCAGGAAATAAATCATAAAACGCTTCTACAGCCTATAGCAATAGCAACATCTGGCAGCTTCGTCAATATGCCATGTTAACCTTTCTACAGTCTGAAGAAGCTTGATCTTTTTGGAAAGTTAGAAGCCATGGAACCACTTTTTTAGAAGGGTAAAACAGAGTGAAAAGGCTAAGATATGCTAGAGCTCATAAAGCTCGGAATGACGATCAGTGGAGAAGACTATTATGGAGTGATGAAGGTTGAAATTTTTGGTTCCAGTGGTCAGCAATATCTTACATGGAGCCAAAAATGTAAATCTTCATGGCTCCATGGTACTCTTTTACACTGATCAACATTCCAATTTTTGTGAGAATTGGTGTGAGTTAGGGGTGGGAATCTCTAGACACCTCCACATTTCGATTCGATTCCAATTCACAGGGAAACGAGTATCGATGCATCTCGATTAATTTTTTTCTATACCGAGATTTTTCTTTACCATGTGTCTACTTCAAACAAATCTATGGCATCAAAACAGGTCCTAAAGTTTTGAGAACCAAAAAACAGAAACTGAAAAATTACATTTTCTCATAAAAACCGGATTGTAAACAGAATATTTCTGTTTGCAATCGTCTATTTTGAATATAATATTCTTGAAGTATCCGTTTTCCCTTTTCTTTGCAACTTTTCTCCATTGCGATTCTCTCAGGCCTGCTTTTGCTTCAAAAAGTTTCTCGCTTTTGACTTTTGGACCCAATTTGACGAGGGGGGCGGGATCTAGGTAATCATTGGTTGCTGGAGTCCGCTATGTCAGCAAAAGAACGCCACTTTTTTTTTTACCCTGATTGGAAAATGGTCGGTGATAAACACAAGGAAGCTGTGTGTTTATGTTTTCTCATATCAGCTAGTTTTAACTTTTATTAATGAGGCTTAGAGTCAGACTGCTAACTGATTTAATCTAGGTAGAGTGTTAACTTACCACAGTTTAGTTAATGTTACATAGCTCAATCGCTTTGTGAAATAAAGGTCCTGTTCTGACAATTTCCTAACGTAGAACATTTATACATTTATACACTGCTCCCTGCATAAAACAATGTTTGTGCTAAACTATATGATGTTTTGGTAGCTCAACAATAAACTTGTGATCTGAATTAAAACATAAAATAAAATATACTGATATAGCTATATAAAATGATGTAATGGATGCCTTTTGCTGGGTGGTCTGTTCCAGCTTATTAAATCATAAGTCTTAATATTATGTTATCAAAATATCACCTAGATTAACAAATTAGTAGTGTGACTGTAAGCCTATACGACGAACTGTGCATTACTAAAAGAGATCATTATTAAAACTATATTTCCTGTGTTTATTCCCGACCATTTTGCAATCTGGGTAAAAAACTTTCGGGCTTTCGGGCTCTGTAGAATGAGAGAGTGGGCAGGCTTAACTCCAGCAGCCAATGATTTCCTTAGATCCTGCCCCACCGTCAAATCGGGTCGAAAAATCAAAAGTGAGAAACTTTTGAAGCGAAAGCGAGTCTGAGAGAAGCGCAACGGAGAAAAGTCGCAAAGAAAGCAAAAACGGATAGTTCAAGGATATTAAACTCAAAATAGACGTTACAGAGCTCAGTTAGTGAGTGCTAATGTTTAAGTCCTTGTGTAAGAACAGAAGCTGGTCTACATGTTCAGATGCAAATGTGCTCGATTATCGATTATTGACATTTTCATCTAAAATTCAATTTTCCCCCCACCCCTAGTACACATGCATTGAAATGTGTGTGCATTGTTGTGATATACCCTCAAACAGTTACAATACAGGGGCCACGCCCCAACTGATGGCTTGTAAGGCTTGAAACAACCGAGGAGAAGTTGGAATAAGATGTTACATTATCATCTAAATGACCTTCTTTAGATCCAGTAGATCATTGTGCAGACAGACAGGAAATTATAGAATAATTCTGATCATTTCGAAGTAATGATGTTATTATTGCTACAGATAATGAAGACTCACTCAAAAGTGAAAAAGAAATGTTGAAAAAAAGTTCAAAATGAAAGCTGCACTCAAACATTTTTAGGTATGGATTGTGCACAAGGAAAAGAGATCAACCTAAACCAGAAAATATACATAGCAAAAATACTGGAAAGGTTTAATATGTCAGACCATGAGTCATGTTCAACTGAAACACAACTTTGAAGCTGATGGTGAAGCTGATGCAGCAAGATACCATGAATTTCTGTGCAGCTTGATAAATGTAATGAATAGTACCTGACCCAATTTAAGTTGGGTCACATTAGAGTTTATATATCACAGAACCACTGAATGGGATGTGTGTCAATATTCACCTGTTGAATAATCTTTTGCAAAAACCAGAGTTGTTGCTTTGTCAAGAAACCCAATCTATCATCAGAGATGTAAACAGATTGACATTACGGACCATTTCATACGTTCTGTACTTAGTGAAAAGAGGGTAAATGTTGAGATAAAAATGGAGAGGATTTCTGTAATCAAACAACTTTCTTTGCCTTTTAATTTGCTGCTCTGATAATCTTGTTTGAAATATACCATAATGTTTATGTAAAGTGTCTCCCTGAAGCCATGCTGGAGTTCACTTAGTATTTAATATTTGTCAATAAAAAGATCAATTTGCAATTTGTTTTCATATTATTTGTAAAAAAACACCTTTTAGGAAGAACAGATTGCATACATAGGTCAGAGGGCTCACAATGTGGCTAATTATTCTTTAACAATTACCATATCAATATAATTAATTTGTCAAAGTTTTGTTTTTAAATTTTCTTAAAATCTTCAATACATCAGTTTTCTCAATCCCATGAAGGAACATAGTACTGTTGTTAGCCTTAAGATGATTAAAAAGCATATTTTGTCTATTCTCAGTAACACAGTACATTTTACAGGCCAAGGATTCTGTTTGTCGATCAACTGAAACTTTGTTTGCCTGGATTTTTATTTAACATCTGTGATTGCTTCCTCGTTGGATTCTACTCGCCGCACTTAACAGAAAAGATTTCGGTTATAGCCATAGTGGCAGCTGTTCGATGGGGTTGGGGACCCATGCTTGTCGAGTCGCCAGTTGCTGTCATCGTTGGAGATGCAGCAGTGCACACCACTGTTAAGGAAATCATTTTTGAACTGCTTGTAGTTGTTGTTGTTGTTGTAAGTATGTGTGCATCCACATATTTATGAGTGAATAATTGAAATGCATTTTCGATTTCAATCAGTATTTATTAAAGATTGAATAGTGGTAACGTAATAAAAACAAACTTACTAATTGATATTATTGGGATGCAATAATTATTTGTGTTAATGTGTTTGCATTTTTTTCAGTGGTAAAGTATCAGTGCTAATAGTGTTCAATATAATTTATTTCGGGGAAAATGGCAGGTGTGAATAGACTCGGGAGGGGAGGAACCTTTTCAACGAGCACTCCTAAGGTTTGTCTAGACTGACTTTGACAGTACAAATGTGTCACACCCTCAGGCGGTTCCAGCGACCAAACCGGTCCCATACGGTCCCACACGCACCGTAGCCCGAGTTCTGATTACACCTCATTAGACACACCTGGTTTTAATTTCGTTTCTCCCTATTTATTCACACCCCCGCCACAGCCACTTGGCAAAATCACTTGGTCCCTACCTTGTTTCTAAGCGCTCTTGTCAGTTTGTATATCGCTAGACCTACCGTGCTTCCACTGTGTTTTTCCGTGCCTCGACTACGCTTTCGTCTCGCCTGGTTTCTGATCCCGGACTGTTTGACCCTGTTTTTGCCTGCTCTTTGTTCCATTAAATCCTGAATTCGACACAAGCTGCATCTGTCTCCGTCTCCTTGGTCCGCTACCTTACAAAATTTCACCACTTGAATCTGTTTTTGGCGGGTAATGCTGGTAACCATGACTGATCTAACAGTTTTGATCATTTTTAGTTGATAGCTAATGTTGGCCGAAAGACTGCTTGCTCAGTCGGAGATAGTATTGCAGCTTTTTTAGATTCCAAGCACTCAGGGGCAGGTGATGGTGTGCCAGGGCAAGTTAAAAGTTCAGATAGCCTCAATCTGTCTAATTTAAGCCTTGTACTGAAGTAAGACATACAGGCTCCAGTGTGCTTAGGCAGGGATAATGATAGGGAAACATGTACAATATAAGAATGGGAAACTTTAGTATGGGGAGGGCATGGGTCATTATGAGGTTGGGTTTGCACAACAACCCTTCTACTGATCTTTCTAAGGGTCCTGGTCCTATGTTTAGCAGACTGAAACAGTATTTTGTTGACGCTCTTGTTTCAAACACGTCATTAGCTGACTTTTATGAAACATTACCGATGCCGTGGATTACCAGTTTAGGCTTAACAGAGCTATGGATATAGCTGAAGACTGCCTTCACAGATCACAGATCATCAGAAAATCTTTTGTCTTGTGTTAAATCGGGTGACTTAAGACTCTGTACTGATTTCAGTGCTCAGTGTTCGCACGGTCAAGGACGCTCACCCTTTACGACATTAACATTAACCTTATGCACTGGCTGCTTTATTTGAAAATGCATTCTTGTCCACAATGGACCTGACATCTAGCTATTACAAAGTGGAAGTCCATGATGATGATTGTAAGTTCTCTGCTTTCACGTTGCCTGTCGGATTATACAAATTTAATTACTTAGCACAAAGCTTGTGCAACATTCATGCAGATGATGCTGAGTATTTTTGGGGACCAAAATTTACTTTGTTTGCTTCGTTACTACGGGACTATAGCGAGGAATTTGCATTAAAACAGTCTTTTTTAGAACCAATAATTTAAAGGTGGCTCTTTATTGCCACTTTCTCCATAAGTCTGTCAGATATCTTGGCCACATTGTCAGTGCAGATGGTGTTCTTGCTGACCCGGAAAAACTGCGTGCCATCACTGATCTCACCAAGGCTGATCTCATGGAGGCTAACTTTTGTGCACCGTCACAAAAAACCAAGGTCTTTTTAGTTATGGTCATATTCCTGGTCATAAGTTCATTGAAGGTTGCTCTGTCATTGCTAAACCCTTGTTTGCACTCACTAATGGCAACAAAAGCTCACACCAAAAAGAAAAGAAAAGAAAGGAAAGGAATCAGCAGTGAGAACCCTGATGGGTACTGATTAGACTTGTGATCTCTACATCCACACAAACATACACACAAATATTTAAATGGTAATAACAAATATTTCAAAACAAACAAATTCTTATTCTTATGGCAGCAGTCTTCGTTCCTTCACACACGCGCGACTAGCTCCTAGCAGTTTGTTGTTCCAAACTATTTTTCTATTGTTATTATTCTATATTGATTCTTGATTTATACTTTAGCGACTTTACTGTCTTCCTTCCTGTTGGCGGTCGATTATTTGTATCTGTCGTGCATTGTTTTTTAGAAAGTTTACCGGTGACCGGCTTTGTCCAAAGTGTGTTTGTTTATTAGCGTTTAGCAAATCTCCGGTATCCATTTAATTTCGGGGTTGTTTTCATTACAGTTTAAACCTTTAACTCTTCTTACAGTCGGTTCTTTCTCCGTGTTTGTTTATTAGCATTGTTTATCTGTTTAATAATCATTAGCGAATCACCGACTCGTACTTCATTTTGGCTTTATCTTCGTAGTAGTCTAATTTCTATAACTTTCTACAGCCGTTTCCCAGTTTTCTCTTTACAGGTAACCGTTACGTTACGGTGACTTTTTCTGACTTTCCATCTGCGATTTCATACCCAGAGAAGTGGATGCTACTTCTCTGTTATTATAACTCTGTATGGTTGGGCTTGTGGTTCTATAAGCTTAAGATTAATGGAGGCTTTGATGCAGTGTGGTCAGAAGGATCAGAAATCACGGATCCTCAGTTTAGGTTTGCGCACTAATGAATTCCTGAATTATATTATGCATTGTATAGGGAGGAATATGCAAATCCCTTCCAGTCTTTCTCCGAGAAACATTGTTTTCAAACATTTAAACAGCCGTCATAAACATTTGTTGATTTCTCATCAGAGACTCAGCCTTTCCTGGATGTTGCTTTTGTACCAAATCATGATTACAATCACCTGTTTGAAATCACATACTTATTTAGTATTATTTACTTACTCTAAACTACTAACTCGCCTCTGTCCCATTGTAATGTGATGCAGGCCTGATATGCATGAATGGATATTTATTAACAAACTGAATGAAGTTAACCAGAAGAAAAGACCCATCTCAGGTTCATACTGCCCGCAAGGAAATAAGAGTTCAAGGAAATATAAGGAAAACTGTATTTTTTTTTTGCATTTTTGATTTAGTGTTGCAAATTGAAAAAAATAAAGAACTATCAATATACGTAAATCATTGTCAGTGCATAAAATATTAAGCTTTCCTCACAAAATACGAGTCCCTCCGTCCTCCCCAGTGCTAATTATGGCATGTTCAGGTCTACACTCTGATGTCATCACACCAGTAAATCAGCTGGCTGCTCAAACTGTCTCTAGATGTTAAGGAGTGTGTGAGGATTGTCCCATGCTGGCCATGTTTGTTTGTTTGTGAATACTGCCATATTAGCAACAGCTCGGCTATTTCATGGCATTTACAGATACTGAAATAACTGTGCGTAATTCTTTATACAGATCGCTGGTTTTAGACCAAGAGCATCTAAAAAGTTTATGATTTTAACTGGTGGAATCTTTTCAAACAAATCCTTCACGTTCACTACTCTATAAAAAGCATTTCTGATGGTTGAAAGTTTTGAGCATTTTAATAAAACGTGTTTTATTGTAAGGGAAGCAGCACAAAAATGACAGTTTGGGGACTGTCCTGTGTGAGCAGGACTTACCGCTGAGGGATCTGCATTAGCCATCACCAGAAAGACTCCGGCATGCTCAGCATTGCTGATCCACATCTTTGATCCATTAATGATGTAATGATCACCTTGTTTCTCTGCCTTGGTCTTTAGAGAGAAAGCATCACTTCCAGAATTGGGCTCCGATAAGGAAAAACTCCCCACCTGCAGAGAGACGTGTAAACGAGAAATAACATATGCAACTAAATCTCTCCTGGCTGATAAGTTTCTTACTAAAAATGAAAATCGTATTCTACCGATTAACTTTTACATATGATTTATGGCACTGCAAATGTTGATTTATCTATTATTAGGACCCCAAAACAAAAATAAACAAATAACATGCAGTGTGTCTCACATTAACTCTGAGTGTTATTTTATTGCAGACAAGATGGACCCAAGATATTTCCGGTTATATTTGTCATGTTCCCCCTCTCTCAGTCTACACAAAGGTAGCCCCTAGTAGCCTTTTTATAGGTCAATGGGAGAAGCAAGTTTACGCCCTCTTGTGGTAAGGCTCCATGTTTAATCAAATCGCACGTTTACCCATTTAGTTTTACAGTAATTCAACATTTCGGTCGCTTCTTTTGTTAATGGGTATTATTCAGATAATGCAAGCTGTTATTAAACACTGTACAAATCGAACTATTAATGCAGCTTTCAATATTTATATTTATATAAAATAGTACAAGTTGTGCTGAATGAATAAATCTGGCCATATCTGCATCAGTAAAGTCGAATAACACATCCACAGTTTCTTCGTATTACTGTTAAACATTTTTAAAACGGACTCATCCCTTCCTGTTCTCACCATGTCAGTTGTGAGGCGTCCGAGGTACTTCTCCTTCTGCTCATCGGTTCCCAGGTTCATGATCATGGTGTTGATGAGAGTGTTCTGGACATTACACAGCACGGCTACAGAGGGATCCACCTTAGCCAGCTCCTCAATCACAAGGATGGCGGAGAAGAATGTGGAGCCAGAACCCCCATATTCAGCACCAACCTGAATCCCCATCAACTGCAAAAGGCAGAGAGTAAAAGAGGCATAACCCACTACGTTATTCTAAACTGTAAGCAGCGTACAGTAATTTATGATGACATGAAGGAAATACCGACCCCCTGCTCAAACATAGAGCTGATCACTGCATCGTCCATGGCCGAGTTCTCATCCATCTTCGAAACAAAGGGTGCGATGTGTTCCTGAGCATACTTCTTTACTTGGAACACAAGCATCGGACATGGTCATGTACAGCTTCAATGGAAAACTAACTCGGGTGTTTATGATATCTGGTATGCAAACAGAACCGCTCTCCTCCAAGCTAGTCCAGCTGCTCAGATTTTTTTTGCAATGCAGCGAAACATATGATGGTTTGAGATTAATCACATCAAGTAGTTTGTAGTTTTGCAGGTCAAAGGAGTATTAGGAAATCAGTACCTCACAACTTAATTGGGCAATTTGTGTTTGAATGAAAGTACAAAGGAAGCACAGCAAGAAGATCCTGCGTCCAATCCTAGGGCGGCGCTAATCCCTGGGTGAACGGGACTAATTTGTCCCATTTTTCCTGCAAACATGTCTCAGTTACACATTCTCTATTGGGGACAGGGCTGTAGGCAGGCCGGTCCAGTAACTCTTCTTTAATATCTATGCCTTTGTAACGTGTTCAGCATTTGGTTTTGTATTGGAAATATGGCAATAGGATTGTCCCTTTCGTCTTTGGTCCAGAGGACACCTCTTCCATTGCTTCCAAAAAATATCTGAAATACTGATTCATCCGACCACAATATCCTTTTCAACCGTGTGATGGTTCATCCTAGAGAAGCCGACGCTGCTTCTGGACCTGGATAAACAGGGCCTTTTTGCGCACACTAAATTTGGAAGGGGAATTTGTTAGTGCGAATCTGTATCGTAGGACTTAAACAATGATTGATTGATGCATTGCTGTCCAATTGCTCGGTTTAGGCTTGAACCCTTGACCTTAATGGAATCCTCCAGAATCCTTGAATTCTTTAATGACATTCTGCACTTTAGAGGGAGAAACATTCAAATCACATCCACTCTTTCTTTGAGTTTGTTTATTTATTTGCTATTTATTTAGCATTTCTATCAGCATCAGTGGGCAATTCAGCGACACACACACACACACACACACACACACACAGGGTGATCATTATACACAAGGTTACATCAGCACTAGTCATATATACGCTCAAGGCAATGGCATTTTCAGGTAGGCATTGCTGAATTTTTTTAATGCGCGCGCACACACACACACACACACACACACACACTTACCCGACTCCTTCATCATGATCTCCTCCTCTGAGTGAGTTTGTAGAGGAGGAAAATCAGCTGCTGGAACTGACCTGAATCGCCCGAAAGCCTGGGACGAAGCCCATGGCTGTGTTAACTGCCTCCCAACCTACAACAATCACAAATCATAATACAATAATCATTTATAAAGTTAGCCTGTTCACTGTGTTTCTCTTGCAGCTGCTCTGTATCGGTTCTGTGAACTGCGTAACACATTGGCTCACATATTATAGAGTAGCTCCTTTTTAAACGGATGAAGGATTAGAAGATGACTAACCAAAACTCTGCAGTAAAGGATGAGCTACTGATTGCCCCTAGATCATTGGGAAAAGTTGCTCTTGAGAAGCAACCCCACACACATTTAGTCTGGATGCTGGATGGAATTGAATAGTAAGGAATAGTAGGATGCTTCACTGTTGGCATGGCTACTACAAGACTCATTGTAGTGTTTTCCTTTTCTTCTCCAGACGTCCAGAACCTGCCCTCTGCCATTCCCCACCAAGCTCAATCACTCGAGGTAACAGCTGTATCCCCTTTAGGAAACGTTCTTGGCGCTTTCTTGACTTTCATGGGCGCCCTGAAGCATTCTTCACTGCAACTGCACCACTCTAATTGAAATTCTTGATAACTCTATTAATGGTTTCAAAGACGACTGCATGTGTTTCCTTGGAGGTAACCATGGTTAGCAGTAGAAAACCTAAAGCACCACCACCCTTTTAGCGCAACCAGTCTCAACATGTCACAGCGATGCCAAAAGTCTTGTCCTCATAACCCTTCTCTCCTGAGCGAATGCGATCATCGCTGAGATGATGTTTCAGGCCATTTTGTGGAAATGAAATGCAGTGGCTGGAAGGCAGTAATATTTGTTATATGGTCATTTTCACGGCAGTGAATGACTTGTGACTAACGACAGTTCATTGTAATTTATCTGATCGCTCCTCAGAATCTAGAGTTCATACAAATTTCCACCATAAACACTTGAAAATCAAAATTTGTGCCATTCTTAAAACTTTTGGCCACAACTGCTAGAAAGAATGAGAAGGCCACCAGCTTCTTTATGTGACAGCAGGTAAAGCTTGTATTGTACACTGATCTCGATATTTGTTTTCTGCCTCATTTTATCCATGTCATGAAACTATTTTTGACCGAATCATTTATCTGAACCAGTGACTCGATCCATTGTAGAAGAGTTTAATTCCTGCAGAACATATTATCCCACTTTTATTCCCGAATGCTGTCACATGCCTGCACAACAAGACCAAGCACACATTGCACTGCAACAATTTTATCCCATGGCTGCTAAATACAACAAAACGTTTTGCTTGAGACTAAAGACTCATTTACCTCCACTGGATTCATTTCACCTTTCTTAGGAAAAGCGATACAGCAGTTTCGACTTACAGTAGCACACTATTATTCCAGTTTTTAACACTGTTTCTAATGCACACACATTTAAGATTTATCATTAGTAAATATGCTGTTTAAACAGAGTACACAACCTTTCCGGAGATCCTCATCAAGGGCACCACAGCCATGCTGCTACAACTTTACATCGGGGGGATCTTTTCGCTTGTGCGCCGTGTTGTGCTGGGGGAATTTTTTGTATTATATTTATTCTGTACAAATGAACTTACAATACTACATGCCTTTATTTGAACTACATTTTAAATGAAACACAATCATAATCATGTATTGGTGCATACAAGCGTATGCGCTTCCAACTTTGAACAGGAACTAAAGAGCTCAGCTCTGAAACCGCCCGGCTCAATTTATGATTACACCAGCGGGAGAGTGTGTTTTTTTTCGGATCAGTATTAGTACAAATCCCACTTCTTATGTTATGATAGGATAGAACTAGTCCAGTGGATTATATGCAGAATAAATATTTAATGACCAAATACATTAGTTATTCGTTGTATAATTCATTCATTTTCCAACCAACCCTTGATAGGCGCAAGTCACAAACACACTCAATCATTCTGGACCATTTTAGAGACAGCAGTTCACCTAACAAGTGTTTTTGTAATGTGAGAGAGGAGAGAGAGACTGAGACATAGGGAAAATCCACACAACTCCACATGGGTAAAGTGTCCAGGCTATTACTGAACAAATGCTCTTTAGAGCTGGGAGAAGATGGCAAAGATTTTTGAAATTATAATAATTATTAGTGTGTTTTAGGTGTTTTATATATCTATTATTATTTCTCTCTTATTCAACCCCGGATCGCAGGGTGCCATGGCCTAACTGGTAGCACAGGGTGAAAGGCAGGAATAAAGTGCGATCAGCTGATGTGACACATATCCTTGGAATGTTAGAGAAATATGGAGAACCTGGAGAAAACACATGCTGATGAAGAGAACCCCTGGATTTGTGGGATGAGTTCCTTTAAAATCTATAAAAATTAAATCGAGGAATTTCCTCTATTTGACAGAATCTGTTTGACGGTGGATGGTGGTGTCGAAACTCTTTAGAGGTGGGTTTGTAACCTTTTCCAACCTCACAAATTTCAGCAAAGCTTTTTCTCAGGTCCTCTTTAATCCCCTTTGTTTGTGCCATGATACACTTCCCCTTTATCCCATCTTTAAATACCACAGGTATTTAATAAAGTACTCATTCTAACCTTACTGATCTCCCATTGATTGAAAACACTGGTAATTAACTAGTTAACTTCAATTTATTCAAGTTATTTTCTTAGTTATTCTTGATAATGCAACTTCTCTTATGGTCCAATAAGTGAATGAAACCATTAATTTAATTTTAGAAGCAAACTTTCTTTAATAATTTATTTAAGGAACAATTCAAGTGTAACTTGTAGCACTGTTGCGTAAATTTGAAACCTGAATTAAAGTAATCAATTCATTTTCTTGTCAGTGTTTGATAACATTTGTATTATTTTGTGTAGATTATCTGTTATTCTTAACCTTGTTTTAAGCTTCAGTTAACTATCATACTCCAGATTCACACACACAGACACACACAACTTTGCTGTTATTGCATTAGTACTGTTTTATTTTAATTAATGTAAACTTTTTTTATTATTATTATTTGATTTTATGTCAATACACACAGTAAACCCGGATCCGTTGATTATACTTAGAGTTTGAGGCAAGTGATTGCCTTAAAATATTTCAGTAATGCATACTGGACAGTTGATTTTACTTAAATCAGTTATTTTTAATTGATTCAAGCAAAATCAACTTAAACGCCCAATGAAGTGAAAGTAAACAGGTGAGTTGAATATACTAAAATCAAATTTATTTTTACTGAAAATCTGCAGTAAAAACAACGAAACTGACCAGTTAATTTAGCTCAACATTTTAAGTTTTCTGTAATTAAACTGTGAGGTTTTTAGAACTTAAGAATATATATTCCCAATACTAAAACATCTTGACCTGTATTTACTATTTTCTTTCATAATATTGATATTTGAACTGCATTCAAATGGTTTGATTTTGTGCAACAAAACAGCATTTTGCATAAACTAAATTATTACCAAATGAAATGTGGCCAATGTTTAAAATAACACTATCTTGGAAAAAGGTGTATAAATGAATCAAATTAATATAAAAAAAAAAATCGTGAATAAAACAGGTTTTTCCAAAAATGACACGGAGACTTTTTTTTTTACATCACATTACATTTTTTAAGCATGTCTATCATTCATTCATTCATCTATGTCCATTTAGATATTTTGCTAAAGAAAAGCTTGGATTCAGCTGCAAAATCCAATATGTGCAATATTTGGTAGAAACACACATTTGCCGATACTGAACATATACTGTAGCAGCAGTACTCCATCGCTAATTCTTTAAAACAGGCTACTAGTGCCAAACAACTAAACAAGCCATTTACATCATGACCAATTCTGAGCTGGTCATAAAATGTTTCCTACACCACAGTGTCATTCTTCAGTTGTTAAAGTATGGAACAGTAACAGTCTTCAACATATTTTGCTCAATACAAGCCTGGACTCATTCGATAAATGCAACATTTTGAATTTTTTTTTTTTTTTTTAACAATACCGAACACGTACAGTAGCAGCAGAACGTTATCTATGATTGTCACTTCAATGCAGTCTGGAGGTGCTACAAAATAAAACGGGCACTTTATGTGCAACTGTGCAATGATCATAAATGTTTCTTACACTGCAAGGTCACTTTTCAGCTTTTATCACAAGTTCAGCATTATCTGTTGAATGAAACCAAAGGTGTTTTTCATAGGTCAACCCAAACAAGAGGCACATTGCCTGAGCAAGGCTGGTACGTTCGTCCATTACAAGACTGCCCTCTAGGATGATCCTGACTCTCCAAGGGTTCAGAAGAAGTGATGCCTGGTTTTGGGCCCCACTGGAATGTCCAGGAAGTCTGTCACAAGATTCTATAGACAATAAGAGACGAAACATTGAATGCCAGTTGCAATTTGTTTATTAATATAGACAAATACACACACACACACACACACACACACACACACACATATATATATATACAGACAGATAGATAGATAGACGGATTTAGAGGGACAGTCAGATGTAAAGAGGGAGATGGATAAAGAAAATGTACTCCCAGAGCTGCTTCTGAAGAACTTAGATGCATCATCCCCAAGAATGACCCCTCAAGTCCCCTCAAGACAAGGCACCTAATGGTTGTTGGCTCAGTGGTCTGGAAGAGGGTGCACACATTTGAGATCATTTGGGTTTAATTCGTGCAGGTTTTAAAATATTTTGCCTCTAACATTTTTGCCTTCAGTAGTTATTAGTGCTCACATCACTAACCCATTGATCCCATTGCAATTATTGTTTTACAAACAGTATCATGTACAAAGCTCAAATTGTAACTGTATTTTCCAGAGCCAGTTTTAGGAAACAAAGTTGCAGCTACAACTTATGAACTTATTTTATGTGATTTTTGTATTGCTATGGAGGCAGATAATGACAGACGCCTTAAAATGTGAAAAAATAATCTAAAAAAGTGTCTGCATGGAGAGGTGCCATATTGGTCACCAATATGATGTCATTTCAACCAATAGCCCATGATAACTGAACCCAGAAGAATAAGACTTAAAAAACAGAAATAATCTTACTTTTGTCTGTTGTAATAAATGTTAATATCTGGCCAGTTAGACCTTCTGTTCTTCCGAAAGATATCCAACAGGCTTGGACACAAGGCGTCAAGGCTTTTAAAGAATTCTTCTTTAATATTTTGTCCAACAGCCCTGTTGAACTCCAAGTCAATCTGGGAAATACAAAAGAAACCAACTTTTTGTATGTCCAGTGTCAAAATTTAGCATTTGTTCTTGCTCAAGCTCACTTCCAAGAGCTACTTCATCACAGAGTTCAATATCAGTTATTTCAGGTTTTAAATTCTTCCAAGTAAGTCCTCTGTGTTCTTTGCTTTTGTGTGCATTGAAAGTGGACTATTTAGAGCTCTGAAAGTTACAGTGTTTATAGGGGCAATTAACAATGTGGAGTATATGTGGTAATAAGTGTATATTCCGTAGATGAGAAAAATATTCAGTCTCAGAACATGGCTCAATGAAATCACATGGCATGGAATCTACCCTTTGTGGTTGATGCACAATTCTAGGGTGAAAGCGGCATATGTGAGTGTTTAGTGCTCGGAGAGACTTAAATGTACATCGACATTCCTGATGCAAGCAAGGAAAAGGCTCAGTTCTCGCATGACTTCCATGTTTTAGCCTGTAATGTTTGAAAAGCTGTGCTCTCTTCTCACAGAAAAAAGGACAGTATTTGCATTTCCAATGCATTTCTGGTAATGTCTGATATTAACTCTAGGGCATTTAATGGAATAAAGGAAACTGTTAACCTCTGCCAAACAACTATGAGGAATAACACAAGTACAGAGTGGATAAGTTAATTAGTCTGGGTAGACAGTTACTGGCATACAATTATACTCAAAACCTCTTCACACATTTGTAAATGACATTTTCTTAAGTTCCAACTACACAAAAAATCACTTAAATAAACAACTCACCATTTTCCAGAATATGAAAAAGAGACAGACGAAGAAAATGGCTGTTAACTCAGTAGTCATATGGCCCTTCTCTGAAGAGCAGAAGAAATAAAAAAAAAAAAACATCATATGCAAATAAGCTCCCGAGTACAACAATGTATTTGCCCAAGGAAAATTAGTAAAATGCAGAAAACACCAAATCTTACTGTGCAGAAATTAGAAAAAGACTTCCAAACTTATACAGTCTTCCTCGAACTGACCAATGAAAATCTGTGCTAGGGTCTGGTCCTGGCTAAAAAGTCATATTTTAAGTTTCCTCAACTTAGATATAATAATATTAATATTAACATATTAATATAATATTAATATTAGTGTACTCGGTTATTCTCTAAACATAGTAGAACATACCAAAACTTTTTAAGTAATGCGATAAGACATTTTATTTCAAGCAGCGTTCACTCAAACTATTTGCACAGAAACAAATTATGGGTTAACAGTGCAGTTCTGAACACAGAAGAACTGAAGAACTTATCCAGTGTGATCTGATATCCGCTTTAGCAGTGGCTAAGTGACTTTTGGCTTCTTTTTTTGTAGTAAATGGAAACGTTAGGCACAGACCTGTAGGTGGCAGTAGAGGGCTGGGGGGAAACTCGGAAAAACGAAGAGATATTACATACTGTACACTTTTTTGGTCCGATTAAGCGGAATTTTTTTAATTTATTTAATTAACATCTAGGCCGCCCATGGAGGGCGGGTCCCCTGTTGAGTCCTGTCTGAGTTTTTCCTTGCCACTGCCCTAGGCTTGCTAAACTTGGGATTGGCTTTTTAGATAATTGTATTACTGTAAAGCTGCTTTGAGACGATGTTACGTTGTAAAAAGCGAATAAAATTACATGTGTAATATATATATATATATAATCAGTACTTTAGGATTTGGACCAAATAAGCGGCTGGTCCCATTAACCAGAATCGACTGTATATATGTATATTTGTTTGTTTATTTATTTATTTATTTTAATCTGTCAGTAAAAATGTTCACAATAAAAAGTGATTTTTTTCCAGAGCTGTAAGTCCTGCATAAGTAAAGAGTAATTATGCTTTTATTTTATCATGTGAAGAGCACTTGAAGGGAGCGCGAGTGCAGGAGGTGGGCTTTGTCGGAATACGGGTGGATAATGTAATGTTATTGAGCGTGTTCACAGACGACTCCACAATTAGCCGATAGCGGCTGCTCAGTTTATGTTTAGGTTGATAAACTGCAGTGTTTGGTTATATGTATATATTTTAATAACGTATAATGCAGAACAGTATTTTAAACACGTATAGTGCGAACATGTCAATAGCATAGTGTTGTTTGTTTTGTTTGCATTGTGGTGATTTATTTCTACATTTATTTCATGGTGGTGTGCTGTTGTTTGTGTTATTTCAGCTGCTCACTGAGACGCACACAGGTGAGGCGCTCTGTTTACTCACGTTTAATAGTCATTAACAGTTTTATATCCACAGTGTGTATATGTTTGCTGTCACGGGCCTTAAAATAGATAATTAACTTCCATCCTGCATTTTGGCTTGTTGTCTTTGAGTTAAACATAGCAGGTAATCGGAGAAGAGCAACTGTTGTGCATATTTCTAATTACATTCCTTAATGCAACGTCCTGGTGAGAATGAAATGATGAAGAACTAAGCAATTCCGCACACTTTTGCGTAACGACACGTAAGTGTGACGACACAAGCTGAACATGAGGTTTGAGATGCTGGAGAAATGCCTTGGGCTGCATTGCATTACGGTCACACTTGCAGTGCAGGCAGTGTAACGTACGAATAGAAAAACCCACCGACCCCAAACCGTTTATACTTCTGTTACATGTGCGGTCTCACGGTCACGGTCACGTGCCAAGTCAAACGCGTTTATATACATATAGCGCTGTCTCAACGAGGCTTTACACAATTCGTACACCAGTTGGCAACTGTGTATGCCATTTTAGAATCGGGAGCTCAACTTTGTTATTCACACTGCGTTTTGGTTCGATCCCACTAAACGATAGCTGATGGCTGAATAGTTTGGGGCCACGTCGGACAATTCTGTAGTCCTCATTCCATCATTAATCCCATAGCATAACCCTATGTCCCGTAAAGATCCACATCCTCCTCCTGTATCAGGTGGTGGTCTTGTTCTGCTGAGGCGTAGAGTGAGGGGGTTAATACGTGGTGCAGAGGAACAGATGGGCTCCAGACAGTAACTCTACACTTGTCAGCCATAACACTAAAACCACCTGCTTGTTTCTGCACTAATAGTCCGTTTCACTTACTATATACAGCTCACAAAAATTAGGGGATATTTCACAATGAATGCGAAGAGAATCCCACAGGAACTGCTGGACAATCTGCCTGTACATGCCCCACCACTGTCACCAGTCTTGGCTGACCATATATCCTACTGAACAGTCAGTGTGTGTTGCACTCTCGTCCAGTTTCACATGCTCCTGTTCACCCCCTATGAATATATTCGATTATACTCACACTTATACAACTGAACAACTTTCTTTGACTTTTCGTTTGCTTTTCTCATGACCTTGTTTAACGAAATAAAATCAAAAACTTATTTCCAATTGCTTCATATTAATTTTAGGTTTCGTGAGCAGTATAGAATTACAATTATAGACTGTAGTCCATCTGCTTCTCTACACACTTTGTTAGTCCCCTTTAATCCCTTCTCTATGGGTCACGACCCCCACATGACCAGCAGAGATCAGGTACTATTTGGGTGGTGGATCATTCTCAGCACATTGTGTGTTATGCTGTGACTGTAGTGCTTAGTGGTATCCCAGTTTATGAAGCGTACTGGTTTTTAATCTCCCTACGATGTGGATTTTTCACACATATCGCTATATCGTAGCTGAAACAACAGCTGTAATGCTTTAATAGGCAGCGAATGATGTGTATGTTGTTTGCTGCTAGAAATTCTATGGGTAACTGTGCAGGATGGCATTCCACGTACGGTTTGCTTACTAGCAAAGTAGCATAACCTATACCACAGCATTGCATAGCATAATGGTGCGTTAACAGAGGTGGAGGATAAAGACCTCCAGCGATGCAAAACGACAACTTGTGCTCAAGAAAGGAGCTGCGTCTGCAGTTAGGAAGTGCTTTTGTTTTGAAAGACGCAAACCAAAAGGCTATATGTTGCAGCGTTTATTTCACTTCATGAGAAAACATGTACGAGTGTATGAGATTATGGTCATCAGATTTGATGGGAAACAGTGAACAAGGTTAAGACAGAAGAGGATCAGCAGTGCAGCGACACTATGGACTCAATAGTAACAACCCAGTCGAGAGAGATAAGTTCAGAGAAACAATTAAAACACTGGGATTGTGACAGAACGGTGGCTTGGTGGTTAGCAATGTGTCTGCATGGGTTTACTCTGGGTACTCTGGTTTTCTCCAAAGACATGCTTTAGGTTAGGTTAATTAACTACATATATATATATATATACATACACTGCTCAACACTAAAATAACA